>OY821519.1:251500115-251767615 GCA_963682025.1 Cordilura impudica | reverse complement strand
ATTATTATTATTATTATTATTATTATTATTATTATTATTATTATTATTATTATTATTATTATTATTATTATTATTATTATTATTATTATTATTATTATTATTATTATTATTATTATTATTATTATTATTATTATTATTATTATTATTATTATTATTATTATTATTATTATTATTATTATTATTATTATTATTATTATTATTATTATTATTATTATTATTATTATTATTATTATTATTATTATTATTATTATTATTATTATTATTATTATTATTATTATTATTATTATATTATTTTATTGTTTTGTTTTGAATTGCTTTCACAACAAGAACAAATCTTATAAATTACAGTGATAGCAAGTAACATTTGTAATATTAACAGCAAGTTACAGTAAATTTTGAGATTATTAAAAATAAAGTAAATTAATCATAAAAATGAACATAATAATGAACATAATAAAGTTGACATTTAACATAGATTCAAAAAAAATTTTTTATGTTCCTTTTTGAGAAGTAATGCGTGGCTTTGTACTTGGATATATGATGGTAAATTGTTCCAAAGACACGTTGTGTAGTTGAAATATTGTCTTGTAGACATTAGATATTTGTATTTTTCTGATCTCAAATTTCTTCCTCGAGGCGATTGTGCAAAGATATTCTGGGTTCTTCAGATAAATAATCTTATGGATCATTAAAGACTTTTACATTTTAATAAATCTTTAAAACTTATATTATGTAACTGGTATGAATATGATGATATACTATCTCGTCTTCCTCTGTTGAAAACGTATCTGGCTATATTATTATATGTGACCTCGAGGCGATTAAAGTCAATAGTGTCGCAATTTGCAAATATTTGACACCCGTACAGTAGAACTGGTATTTAATAGGTTTCTGACAAAAGCATTCTGATATATTTATATGGTTAGACCAGGAAAGTTCAGCATTAAATGTGATTCCCAAGTTCGATGATGATTGAACAAAACCGATTATTGAGTTGTTAATATGTAGAAAAATATTATCATTCAGTCTTTTTTTATCACTTCTTGAAATGAAAATACATTTTGATTTGTCAGGGTTTATACATTAGCCATTTGTACATGCCCATTTATGTATATTATCCAAGTCACTATTAATACAGTCAGTACAATTTTGATCAAATTTCTATTCTGCTGCTTAAGTATAACTGTACGTCATCAGCATACATTTGTAAGCCACAGTAATTCAGAACCTCAGGCAAATCGTTAATATACATACAGAAAAGCAACGGACCAAGAATAGACCCCTGACGCACAGCTCTATCAACATCCGCTGCTTTAGAAGTCACTGCATTCAAAGAAACCACTTGTTTACGTTTAATAAGGTAAGAGGAAATAAGTTTATTAGCCGAATTTGAGAAATTAAAGATTTTCTCGAGTTTAGTGAGTAGAATCGAATGATGAACAGTATCGAAGGCCTTACTTTGATCTAAAAGTACAAGAAATGATACCATATTCTTATCCAGTTTTGATCTAATTTCTTAAACTACATCGATCAAAACCGTAATGCAGCTTCTATCCTGTCTAAACCCAGATTCTCTATCCGTAAGAAGATGTTGATTCTCTAAATACTCATTCATTTGCCCGTACATAAGATTTTCCATAATCTTGGATAAAATTGGTAGTATCGCAATAGGTCGGAAGTCGCTGTTATTCGTTGGAATAGGAATGATTTTTGCTTTTTTTCACATATCAGGAAAAACTGATTTTGTTAATATTGTATTAATTAAATACGTAAGAAATGGTAGAGTTTAGGAACGACAATTTTTAAAAATCTTGGATTAATTTCATCTAAACCTACAGCATTTGACTTAATTGATGTAATACTTTTAAGAATTTCAGATTCATCCACACATCGAAAATCAAAATAGTTCTCAATAGGCACAGTATGAATTTTTCGAACTCATTTTCATTTGGTCTTTTCACTTGGATTAAGACAAATTTGTTGTTTAACTAATCAACGTCCACATCAGAACCAACAGTGCAAGGATTTCTTTTCCCAATACCTATTTCACGGACCTCTTTCCATTTTCTCTTGCTTTTTTTTTTTTTTTTTATTTAAGTTTATTTTATTTACAAATTTATCTTATTAACTATAAATAAACAAATAGTTTGAAAATAATGTACAATACAAAGACCCTTATGCGAGTTCTCAGGTATAATATTTATAAAATTGTGATATTTACATGTATGTGATAATTATGAATGTTATGTAAGAAAAAATTGGAAAAAACCTTACTTTTATATTTAGAATGGAAAAGAATTGGTCAAGAGATAAAAAAAAAAAACAACAATAAGCTGATTGGAGCTAATTCGATAGCCACCAATATTTTTTAGTATTAATATTTGGTATCATATGTTTATCTTCGGAATAAACACTTGTATCAAATCTACTATTTTCAGAAGTTAACTGATTGCTTAAAATAGCTTTAATATTGGCCCTTCTATAAATGTGGTATATTATAGGTATGCCCGTTTCATCCTGGATATATCCATATTTATCTAGGTAAAGGAAAGCTTCCGGTGGAGCGTATCCTTGTTGTAACGATTTACATATGTATCCCTCATCTACGTAGTATGGTGCCATAATTAAATTATTTTCCCAATACTCTGTACATTTCACAATGTGATCTCTTATCAAATGAATTATAAAATTATCAATTCGACCAACCTTGGCCTCTTTATATAAAATTTTATTAGAAATATATTTCTTGTAGTCGCTATTAGCAGATCTATAAAGAGAAGTACAACTCCTCAAACACTTTCTCTCAAACAACCTTAATCTCTCCATGTAAGATGGGGATATGTTATACCAAATTTGGCAACCGTATGTTAAAATGGGTCTAATTAAGGACTGATACATAATTAATTTAACTCTAGGTTTTAAATACCACGATAAAAATAGTCTTTTGTACAAAAAGTAAGCATTTCTGGCTTTCTTTAGCTGAATATTAATATGATCATTAAAGTATAGGAATTTATCAAGATTGATACCCAAGTATTTTACGATTTGTTTATTTGGAATAACAAAATTATTAGCAGATTTTATGCTAAAAGACTTCCAATTACGTCTTATATCATTAGTACATTTTCCAACGGGAGGGCGAAAAAGTATTGTTTCGCATTTGTTCAAATTGATTTTCATATGCCAATTTATTGTATATTTCTCTATAATATAAAAATATCTTTGTAATTTATCGTTAATTTTTTGTATCTTATTATCAGAGTGATAAATTATTAGATCATCAGCAAACCCGATGACATTCTGGATCTTGCTCAAAAGGTCATGTATGAAAATATTGAAAAGGAATGGTGCATTTACCGTGCCCTGTTGTAATCCATTAACAATAATAAATTTCCTTGAACTTGTTGATTTTCCATTGCAAACTTGGAAACATTTATTACTTAACATATTATATATCAGTATTAATAAATGCATTGGAAATCCATAGTTTAACAATTTGAAGACTAAACCCGGAATCCAGATATTATCGAAAGCTTTCTCTAGATCTATCAAACAAGCCCCTGTAACTAAGGCCTTGTTCAAATTCCATTGTATGTCTGAAACTAATAGATGTATCGCATGAATGGTGGAATGTTTATGTTTGAAACCGAATTGGTTATCATTTATCAAATTTATCTCCTTACATGTTTTTATTATGTTGTTGTTAATGCAGGCTTCAAAAACTTTACTTATATTTGGTAGTAAGCTGATTGGGCGTAAATTTTTTGGATTAGTAATATCCTTATCCTTCTTTGGTATGACGACTACTTTTGCAGTTTTCCATGCATGAGGAAAATAAGAGTTATTAAGTAAATTATTGAAAAGTGTACAATACTCGAGAATGATTTGCTCAGGAATGTTTTTTAATACAATATTGGGAACGTTATCAATGCCACAGGAAAACTTTCGTTTTAAATTTTTAAAAATATAAAATATTGTATCTTTAGTTACAAAAAAACCCTCTGCACGTGACTCATTAAGATCATTAGCTTTTTTTATAGGGGTAAAGGCAGTTATAGTAGTTTTATTACTTTCGTACAGATTTTTATCGACTAAAAATCTGTTGAAACAATTATTAACATTGACATGTATATTATTATCAGTATTTATCTCTTTGTGAGAGTGAACTGATTCTAGGAAGGATCCAATCACATTCAGTTTATCATTGTCGTCCTCAATCAAATAGAATTCATTACTACCGTCTTTATTTAATAATTCGGGTTCAATTCCTGCATTTCTGATCAACATTTGATTGTCCGTTGATATTTTAATACAATCTATATTTAATGTTTGTGCACACAGAAAAAATATTCGCCAACCGAATTGTTCTAAAGTGGAATAACTGTATTTTCTATTGTATCAACAGAAATTTAATAGCTTCTGCAAATTTTCTATTATGAAAAAATATTTACTGTTAAGGCAATAGAATTGTAATCACAGTGAACCCGAAATGCGGTTATTAGCATTATCGCAATTCGGTTGGCAATAAATTCGGTAGACACAATGAATCTGTTTTCTGTGTGTGTGGTCTTGAATTGTTTTTTAATTTCACTGAACATTTGGGGTGAGTTTTTTTGGTTAATATTAACAAGTTTATCATGAAAATATTTATTAATTGATAAAATGAAGTTTTCTTTTAGCAATTTCCTTATAAGTTTTAGTTTGGTTTTAACTAAGTTATATTCCGACTCAGTTAATATTTTTTCGAGTCTGTTGTGTTTCTTAATTGCCGTTATTATTTTACTTTTCTCAGCTTGTAGCTTTATTATTGTAGAGTTAGTAAATTTTCTATATGGATCATGATTTTTAAATTTCGGGATCGATTTTTCAATAGAACTATGAATAACTTGTTCAAGCCTACGAAGATAAAAATCTATTTCAGAATTCATTAGATTCCTCACATTCGGAATTTTTTCAAACTCTCCATATTCAGAACAAATGGATTATTTAAATTTCTTCCAATTAGCCTTAGCGTAGTTATATTTAAAATTTTGTGATTCTCTGAGGAGTATAAGTGGGTGATCATTTTCCACCCCTAAAATTTGTATTTTGTATAATCGAGGGTTTCGAGGCAGTTAACAGAATAATTTGTCCTATGAATATTTTCTCTTGCTATCAATAGCTGAAGAGAATATCTGTCGATAATAACTGGATTTTGCAATATATATGCTGTTCACAACTTTCTATCTAATAGATTTGAACAATGAATGTAACTCAGGCGTTTTAAATTTCTTCCAACGTTTATATTCCAAATCTAGTTTATCAATTAAACGTTATATAATTGAAGTAAACCAAGGAAGCTGTATAGGTTTAATTGTTCTTCATAAAATATTGTGAGAAGGTTATTTTGAATGAAAGCAATTTGATCATTAACATTCTCAAGACCATAAATTGAATCCCAATGAACGCAATCAATACGCTGATTTAACTCTGTATAGTCAATGCCACGAAAATCTTTATAAGTGTAATGTACATCTTCAATGTTAACATAGGTATGATATATCATAAAAATTAAGTCATGCTTCGAAAACAGGGGCAGAAAATTGATCGTAAAGCAGTATTTTGCTTTTATGATTACTAAGGAATACATCAAGTAAACTGTTTGAGCCACTTGGATAATGGGTTCACGATCGTATTAACAGCAAAAGACCGAACGTTTGCATAGGCTCTGAAAGTGACTTATCAACGAGCAGGTTACTGTTGAAATCCCCAGAAATGATTACGTCATTGTATATTATGGACAAAGATTCATTTTTATTAAACAAGTCTTTGGTATCAATAAAGTTATACGGTCGGTATACGCAGGCGATAAGAATCTTTTTTTTATCCTTCGTGTTTACTTCAAGAAATAGGTACCCAATCTCACTAGTAGGCTCTGAGCTTTACGCTACAATTTATCTCCGTTCTCACATAAATTGAGACGCCTCCAGCATTTGCTTTCCTATAAGCTCGAAATAGTTTAAATCCCGGCAAATTGAAAATTGTATCATTGACTGGGGAATCGAACCAGGTTTCAGATACGCAGATGACGTCAACTCCAGAGTCAACAAAAATATATCTAAACTCATCTATCTTGTTATTAAGACTTTGTGCATTTATATGAAGAATTTTGAGTTCAGATTTTTATTTCGCCAGAATCCTTATAAGTATAGGTCTAAACAGAAGACTTTAGTCTCAGTAGAAGCTTTACTGTGAGTGTAATACTTTTATGTGAGCTTAAAACTTCAGTCTGTTATAGGCCATTAGTATGAAAATGAGACTTAAGTCTGAGTATAAGTCTTAAAAGGGAGTACAAGTATTAGAATGACAGTCTTAATTCATATTCTTTAGTAAAGGTGTAGCACGTTAATCTTAAAAAAAGCTTTTAGCAAGAGTTTAGTATAAGTAGAAGTTTTTAATATAAGAATTTAATCTTTATATCCTATACTCAGTCTGCGTATAAAACTTTAGGCTGACTATAGGTCTTTCTCAAAATATAAGATTTTAGTAACAGTATAACACCTTAGGTTTAGCATAAGAATATAATATGATTATAAAATTTAAGTCTGAGTATAAACCTTATGTTTCAAAGTAAGATTAATTGTGAAATTAAAGCTTCCATCTGATTATAAGACATAAGTCTGTGCTTAGGACTTTAATTTAAATATAAAAATTAAGACTGAATATAAGAGATTTCTGTGCCGAAGCTTAAGATTTTTATTGTTATTATAAGACTTTAGTCTGTGTCTTATAAAAGAGAAATTTGTAATATTAATATCAGACTATATCGATGGTTTATATTCAAAAAGTGCTATCTGCAAAATAGAGCAAAAAACTGGTTTTTTCCTTAATGTTAAGAGTAACAACTAAACTTTATTTTACAAAGTTATTTTGAAAAAGACGTCTATATCATACATATGTTCATTTTTTATTAATTCCTGATATTCACGCTTATATGTCAGATGGCAGTTTTTACAAGTTGAAGGTTCATCGATTCTAACAATGAAATAAGCAGATATTTAGCATTATTTAAACAAAAGAAAAATGAGCTGTAATGAAAACTAATTGAGGCTTTTATATAAGTAACACGAGTTTTTAATAAAATAGTTAGTTATTTTATTAACAAATGAATATTAAATATATTATGGATAAATAAAATATTGAAAAGCACGTTATTATGTTAAAAGAATTTGAAATAATAGTCATTAATATTACATTAAACTATACTGAAATGCAACATGCATGTTTTAAATTATCATAAAAATAATGATATTCTTGTGGAATAACAGGCTTTAATGCTTGTAAATGTCTCATTTACTTAGTTGAATACGCCGCACAGTAAGACAGCCCTATAGTAACCGCGGCAAAAAATGGTTTTTGGCGTGTCGTCCAATTTGCATGAAATTTTCACAGTATATTAACAGATATATGAGTAATAATTCCTTGAAATTTCAGCCTCATAACTTCCTTACTTTTTGGTCTAGTGCAAGTCAAAGTTGAGGTATGCCAACGCGCTTGAAATATGTTAGTTCAATATGTAATATTCAAAGCATATTAATAAAAAAAACGCATAATAAATATAACTTTTAAAGTATTTTTTTAATTAATTTAGTTGTTGTAGAATGAGTAGATGAAAAAATAAATTAAAAAAAAAAACACCAAAAAAAAAATTCTTAACAACAGAGTTGTGGTGTAAAAATTGAACAATTGGCACTTTCAATGGACTAGGAAATATAGAGCAGCCCTTCGCCCTGGGTGCAGACTTATATCAAATGAAAGATTGAGGTCTCAGCTTTCATTTAAAGTAAAGGACATGTAGCAAAAGTTTGCAAAAGTACTTTAAACATACAAAAAACTACAAAAAATACGCAACGCGCACACTATGTCGCTATACGTATGTTAGCATGCAATAGCATGTTTACAACTTTTTACTTTTATTTTTTTTAATTGTTTACAACTATCCACTTATTGTTTATTATTATTTTATTTACATTATTCATTTGATTGATAATTTTTTTGAAGGTCATTGACTTTGGATTAGATAGTTGCATAATTTTTAATTTAAATTGATAGTGCAAGCTGTTGTTCTTATCTAAGTTGTGTTATGCTCACTTTCTAATGTGGTTAGTTTAATTGTTATATATCGAATTTAGTTGTTGCATTATTTATTGGGTTAAGTAATAATGAGTGTTCTTGTAATGATCTCTTTTGATAAGAGATTAGCATTTCTCTAACATATTTGATATTTTATTTTGTGCTCACAAACTTTTTTATTGCATTTCAATGGGAGGTGTGCGTAATAGTGGGCGTGTTATTGTAATTTTTGCCTGAAACATTTTAAGTGATATAAATTACAGTAATATCAAATTTGAAGGTTGTACCTAAAATATTTTAGAAAATATGGCACTTTTTATGTTTAGGTTGTATGGGTGGTGGGGGGTAAAAGTGGGCCAAAGATCAAAATTGTTTTCCGATAATGTTTGTAACAATATAACATTCAAGTGTACCAAAATTTAAAGTTATACCTAAAGTATTACGGACAATACGGCATTTTACAAATTTCGATTGTATGGGAGGTGGGCGTAAAAGTGGGCGAATTTTCTTAATTTTTTTTCAGAAAACTGGAATTGTCTCAAAAATAACCTGTGCAAAATTTCAGAGCTCTACAATGACTCCTTGTATTTAATGCCGGCGTTGTCTCACTGTGCGCCGTGGGCCAGATTGTAAGGGATTCGTTTCTACATGGCCGCCGTATGTTTTGATTGTAGTCGGAAGGTTATTGTATTCGTCATCAAAATTAACTTTATATTTAATGATACCACTTGGTAGATACATGAGAGATTTTATTTGTGATACGGTGGGATCATTTTTTTGTCGACCAGTTCTAATGGATGTGTAACGAATAAGTTTTTTGTCGGTAAAGTCTTTAAAGAAATCATAGTTCAGGTATAGAGCATCAAAGGGCATCTTTACTATTTCATTATTTATTTTAATGGTCTTTCTGGCTTCTTTTGTTACTCTAGCATAATCGTTTGGCAAATAAATTGTCTGATTTTTCAGCTTCATCTCAATCTTAGCGTGTGCATTTGAGTGTGCCCTTCTCTAAGTACTTCTGCTCAATTATTTTATTATTTTCTATAGAAAAAATGGAGAGTGCATTTGTTAAATTATGGTTACGGTTCTGATAGCCACAACCATCGGAATATATAATGAATGGTAGGCAACGCATCTGTTAAACAATGGATCTTTAAATGATGTATTATACATGAAATGAACGTCGACGCGGACAGATCCCCATTAGTTTCGTCCCACCGGTAATTTGTACATTGATGGGTTGCGAGATTGTAAATTGTAAAGTTGTGTATCGGCACAAAGTTTTACTGCTTGTGCATCCATGATAAACAGATGACATCTTCCATCTTGAGCTACAACTTTGTCCTGTTTTTTTTCCAATTATGCACATTCTTTTTTCAAAAAGTATATGTTATATTCATGTAATCCAACTTGTTTGGCTCTGAATCCGACACATATGTCAAATTCATCTTTACGAGGCTTATATAGAGCCATATTTTGTTCGCCAAAAAATTGAAAAACGTAAAAGCTGATACCGGACAAACTTTATTCTCCAAACATTTTTGAATATTATTGCTGTGTATATCTTACCACTGTCTTTGCGCCAATAATGACTTTCCATTTTGTCCAGTTTTTCGAAATATTTCTTTAAGTATGTTGTAGAGCCGTTTTTATTAAAATCACGTTTAGGCCACTTGTTTTTGTAGTGTGACGATGGAACTGGCGCTTTATTGACCAACCAATATCTTAACATTCCTCTATTTATACCAAGAGTGGAAAGGAACATAGTTCTACATACTTGAAGCAATTCGTGGTTGTATGGAAGATTATATATGAAGCTAATCGGTTTTCTAGAATTTTCCACAGAATTTCTTTTTGTATGAAGCTTTGCTACATACATACTCCAAAACCTTTCAAATATAGCTTTTATAGTGTAGTCGTCTATTTTTTGGCAGTGTCTTACTTTACTTTTTATGCAAGTTTTCGATGAACATGCGGGTCAAATTTCTTTTTGTTTTCTTGTTACATTTTGATTTACAACTTTATCGGTTGTCGAAAATCCTAAATATTGCAGTCCCTTCACACGCTTTTTCTTATTTTCTAGTCGGTTTTTTGAAGCAGAATAACGGACTTGTTTTCTTCTACGACAAGAGGCTACATTATGGTTAATATGTTCATTCTCGGAATCTAGAATAAATTTTTAGTTGCAATTATAACTTGACGAATTTTGAACAACAAACCTGTTATAAGATCGTTCTCGTCTTCCTTGGATGAAATATAATCGATTGCAATACGCTGTAGGGAATTCATTTTGTTGGTTGATCAAAAATTATAACGTATATGTATATATTTTATAAAAAATAACTTTTATTAGTTTATTATATATATACACAAATATTTTTTATTTAGATAGCACTTTTTTTACTAACAAAAGAACGTATGTGTTAGATAGCACAATATAAACTTTATGAAAAAAAGCATTGGAAATATTTTTTTATTTTTTTAAATTAAAATGACAGATCACAAATTAGTCAGAGAATACGCTTCTTTAAAAAACTAATTTTCGAGAAAATGTTAGATAGCACTATTTGAATATAAACCCTCGATATGTTAAATATAAAATTTTTGTATGAGTATAAGACTTAAGTCTGAACACAAATCTTTAAAAAATTATAACTTTTGTACTGGTATGGAACCTTAATACACGCATACGTATTTAGCGTCAGGTCATAGCCCATAGCAGAAGTCTTTAATTTAAGTATAAGACATTAGTATGAGCATAAAACTTAGTGTAAGAATATAGTCCAATTATAGGGTTTTAGTCTTAATATACAAGTAAGAATCTAGTCATATAAGACTTTAGTCTAAGTATAAATTTTTACTCCGAATATAAGATTTTAATAACAGTATAACAATTTAGTATAAAACATAAGTTTTAAATAAGATTTTTTGTGAACATAATACATTTATCTTAAGTCTCCCTTAAAACTATAATGCGAGCAAAAAAATTACACGTATAAGAATTTAGTGTCAGATCATAACCTTGTAGAAGTCTTTAACTTGAGTATAAGATATAAGACTTTAGTATGAGTATAAAACTTTTGCCATAGTATAAGAATTTAGTAAAATTATAGAGTTTGAGTTTTAGTGCATGAATTTAGTCATATTCTTGAGTAAAGGCCTGTACGCAGCTTGCTAAGGAATCAAAAACTTCATATAAAAAAAACACTTCAGAAATGCTTAAGGAATTTTTCTGTCAAGAAATTTCTGTTGATAGTCTGCAGCTTTTTAAAAAAGTAGTATTGTTTTTACTACTTTTTTTGACGTAAATTAAGTTAGGCAACCCAGGCTTGGAGCAGTGATATCAAATTTTTCGTTCTTTCTGAACGGAATTTTGACAGGAGGGATAAGCATAAACAGAATGTAATATGATAAAAAAATTAAAAGTTATTTTTCAGTTGCAAACATGGAAAAAAACGAACAAAATTCGGCAAAGAAAAACAAGAAGCGGATGGGTAATTTTGATACTGAGCTTAAAAAGCGTTTAGCAGGCCAAATAAAGCAGAACCGAAGAATTGATTTGGTTTCAATTTCACAATTCTTAATAATTGACAGAAAACAGCTGATTGCTAGCGTTGCACTGAAAGGTACTTTTGTGCTTTTTTTTTAAGAAATATATGAAAATTTTCTGTTAAGATTCCTTAACAAGTTGCGTACAGCTCTTAAAGGTGAAATACTTTTATCTTAAAATAATCCTTTAGTCTGAGAATCATATTTTGCACTATAATATTATATTAGTATAAGACTTATATATAAGACTTATACTAGTATAATAAGATGCTACGACACTAATGTATTGGTATCATAGATTTTATTTTGAATATAATACTTAAGTCTGAGTGTAAGACATAGGTACTCATATAAGACTCAGTGAGATTACAAGCCTAAAGTGTCAGTGTCAGTCGTGGTGTAAGTTTAAGGTTCTAGAATGAGTATAAGACTTCTTAATAAGTACAAGACTTTAACCTGACCATAACACTTCAGTCTGAGTACAACGCTTCAGTCTGAGTATAAGTTTATATTACAACCATAAAACTATAATCCCAAATAAGCCTATAGTCTAAGTATATTTTTTCTAAAACTTTATTCTTAGAATAAGCCTTTAGTTTCAGTACAAAACTTTTCTCGCATACTTAAGTAGAAGTATAGGTCTTTTATCTTAATAAGGGCTTAAGTCTTAATATAAGATTTTGGTTCAATTATAAGACTTTTGTCTGAATAGAGGGCTATAGATGTAAAACAAGAATTGATGTGAGTGTCAAATTTTAATAAGAATATAAAACTTAGGTCAGAGTATAAGACATTGATCTGAGCGCAATTCTTAGATATAGGTATAAGACTGTACTATGGCGTACACAAAAAGGCTTTCGTCTGAGCTTAAAACATTTGGTAGAGTATTCCGTTCACAATGATCGGATTGAGTCTGAAAAAAAAGAAGTTTTACTGTTCTGCTTTCGAAATCTATATCCGAACCCTTGTATTAACTTGGCTCAAATCAAATTGCCTTCCCTAAGAAGTCATAGAAAAATGTTTATTGTGTCAATTTTAATGGAATTAATAAACGGTGTAGGCTCAGAGTTCCCTATCAAAATTGCCTTTAATGTTCCTCAATGTCGGACCCACTACTTCCATCCTCTGTCTATTTAGTACTTCACTCAAACTATGCAAATGCTGATACCTTTAGAAGATTATCTGATAATTTTAATGATTTACTGAGTTAAACTCAATAGTTCTTTGCAATTTTCTTAGAAAAAACATCGCAAGCAGCTAGCTGACGACATGTTGGAACAAGAAAATTTGCGTCCAACATTCTCGAAATGCATCATTATGGGCTGCGATATAAAAACTAGAAAAATAGGCCTGCCAATGGCACCTGTCATAGCTCATATAAGAAAATGACAAAAAGCCGATCAAAAACCACTGTCATGATGACCGATTTTTTTCGAATATACTAGAGTTGTGCTCACAAAATTGCTTTCGGAAGGAAAAGGCGGAGAACAAGCATTATTTTCTGGGCGTTATAAAATAACGTGTCTCAGTTTTTGGCCAAAGTTTTGAACTAGATAGACAATAAGCATTGAACTACAAACTGAATTCGATGACTGAATTGTTCGTTAGAAAAAATATCTTGTATCAAATGGAGTCTACGCTGAAAAAACATTCAGCATTAATTGATTTTTATTTACAGATTTCCAGATGTCGACTTACTGAAAAATTCCGTTTGGGACTGAAGCATTTAGCAATCCTAATAACTTGTTGGCATTGGCCTCAAAAAAAAAAAAAAAATCATGTGAGTCCGCTCACAGGGGTGATGTGTAAACATCTAGTAATTAAAGATGTTTTATGTCACTTTTTTAAAATCAAACAGAAAGTGTCATATATTTCAATTTGAATTTGATTTTTATTTGACAACCCCATACAGCAAGATATGTATCTCTTAATTTAAAGTATGGGATGTGAAAAGTTGTAATTACATAATTGGTTTACATTGAAGATATTTAAAAATTAACTTAATTACATAATAAACATAAGACATAAATATAAAAAATAAAGTATATAATACATAAGTGGAATAACAATAAAGAGAGAGAAAAAAGAAGAGAATAAAAAAAAAATAAAAAAGAAAATAAAGAGAAAATAAAAATAAAAAAAAAATAAAAAAAGAAAATTAATAGAAAAAAAAAAAAATTAAAAAAAATAAAAAATAAAAAATTTAAAAAAAAAATATAAAAAAATAAAAAAAAATAAAAAAAATTAAAATAAAAAAATTAAAATAAAATAATATATGTATATACAATATATATATCACTTATAGCAAATTTGTGGTGTTGTTGAATTATGTATATGTTATACGTTTATGTTGTGAAATTTTCAACGTTTTACAGCGAAGGGTTGTTGAATTAATTGAAACAATCTTAAAACATAATTTTTCACCAATACAATTATAAGTCACACCGATTTGTTTCACGGTTCACATGTTATGCTGTTTTTGTGATTGTATTGTGAAATAGAAATTTACCCCCCTGCGCGTATAGATGTTTACACATAAAAAAAATGTAATTCCATATTTTGAATGATTTAAATGTTGTTCTTACGAAAAAATTAAATTATTGAATTTTTTTCGAGTACTAATAAAATGCCTTTTTTTCACAAGTACTCGCAGTTTTTGGTGGCATGATTTTTCATTTTAATATAATAATTTTTTGCACTTCAGTTTAATTAAATGTAAAGTGCAAACAGCAAATATTCATTTAAGAAAAGGCAGCTTTGCTAGCGACTGAGCTCATATGTATGTGCAATTACGTAGAAATATAAATGCGATACAAAATATATCAGAAACGTAGACAGGAAACATATATAAAGGGAAATATGGAAAACTGTAACTTCGGTAGGTTTTTCTTCGGCTTAATTTTGTTAATTTTCCTTTTGTAAAGGCAATTTGTAATAAATCGTTAAGAATTCAAATCGGTTTTATTAAAAATCTATTCTGAATTTTTAAACTTTTCAAACCATTCTAAATTTAATATTTAAAAACATATTAAGAAGTATGACTGTTATTTCAAAGGTCAGTCAATATTACTCATACGTTGTTTAAGCAATCTAATTATATTACACAGGGCAACAGCCAGCCTTTTATCCCTTTTTAAGCCTAATGCGGGCACGGAGGAGTATGAAAATTGGCATAGTTGTAGGTCATATGTCTAATATGTGTTTAAAATATATTAAGTTAATTAAAATGAAATATTAATAATAAATAAAATTATAAGACCCTAAAAATATACTAATCAATTTTAGCCAACTCACAATTCATAGAATTTCATTATAATTGTATATCATATGCCCTGTGTTGAATTTAGAATTACCTGAAATTTATTAGCATACCTTTATGCTCTTAGAAAATTATTTATTATCATAATTTTTTTTACATATAAATTAAAAAACATTGAAAGAAGAAACTTTAAAGAAAAAATAAATTTCCTATAATTTCCTTCGAATTTCAAGTGCCGAGTCATGCTAGTTTAGTGCCAACAAGACTTGGTGGAAATTGGCAAGACAAATTCGTAATCTGTCATGTACACAAACAGTCAATGTCTCTTCTTCTGAATTTTGGGTGTTTTTTATGGACTTATCCTGAACAAATATGCAACGATATCAGCTATGCCCCTTTATATCATGCAGATTCTTTTCTGGAATCTGAAGTAACATCGTAAGAGATAATATTAGTTTAAAAAAAGGCAAAAAATTAACAAAGCCCCAGGTTAAGATAGAGCACCCTATGAAAAATTTAAAAATGCGCCAATTGAACTATTGGTAGAACTGGCTTTATGCTATAATAATCTTTTTAATTGAATGAAAGCGGTTGAGACATTTACCTTGAGCGTAATATACCCAATATTTAAAAAAGGTAATGCAAATTTGGCAAGTAACTACCGAGGTATTTCATTTATGAATTATGTATCATAAACTTTTGATGGATATCATAAATGAACGTCTATACAAATGGACTGAATAGTACAACACTATTACTGAATTTCAAGCAGGATCCAGAAAAGGTTACTCCACACTGCACAATATTTATAACTTGGCAGCTACTGTTTATTTAAAACTTAATGTTCATTTTATGGCAACTTTTAACAAAGTTGCTTGGAAATCACTCATATTTTCAAACTGCATACGCTTGGAGTATCCACAAAAATGGTAAAATTTTTAGAGATTTTTTTATTTTACAACAACGACACTTAACTCTCAGAATCATTCGAACCAACATCAGGCGTTCAACAGGGATGTTTACTATCTCTACTAATATTCTCAATTTGTATTAACTACCTTCACGGATATCTAGGCGATGGCATCACAATTGAAGAACGGTTTGAAGAATACTGTGTTAACTAGAATCCAGAAGTGAATCTTACAAAGTCTAAAATAATTATATTTAGAAATGGGTCTCAGGGTAGAAGGGATCGAAATTATCAATGAGTACAAGTATGTAGGTATGATATTAACACCAAAATTATTTTCTCAAAACATATCCAAAATAGCAACGCAACGCCACAAAGAAAGCAGCATAAATGCTAAACGAAAGTCATTTCTAAGCAAAAATCATAAACATCTAAAAACAATGTATCACTTATTTGAAGCAGTAACTCATTTCATACATACTGTGGGGCTCAGATTTGGGGACATACGGATGTTGAGGAAGTAGATGAACTACAGAGATATTTTCTGATGCATATTTTAAAATTACCAAATGCAATACATAACTACATACTAATGTTAGAATCTGGTCTGGAAGGCTGCCATATATGCACCCTTAATTTAAATTTAAGCTACTTAAATGGGAATAATATATGACACATCAACTTAGCGTTAGGATTCTAGGAAAAAACATATTTTGGGTTAAAAATTTAAACCAATTGGGAAACACCTTGGACATACAATGGCAATCAGGTATGACATCACAACAATGGAAACAAAAACAGTATTATTTTTATTAAATAATTTAAAAATTAGCAACTACAAGAACGTTTAAGAAGAGCATTTCAATAAACCCAAACTTTTCATAGAAACTTAAATTTTACAAGCGGACTATACTATTTTGTGAATACTAGCATGACCCAGCATTCGACATTCGAGTGCAAATTCCAGGAAATTTTATTTTTTATTCAATACTTTTCTTTCAATGTTTTTTGACTCTATATATATATATATATATATAAACAATTTATGAATATTTAAATAAAATTCAATAGATTGTGAATTTTTAAATAAAATTTGTTAAATTGATATATACATATAAGATATATACATATATGGGTTTGTTTATAAATGACTTTATAAGAGCCTAAAGGTATGCTCATCCATTTTAGCCATTTCTTAAATACACACACAACATTGTATAGTTTTTTATTTAAAGCTTAAATATGTGTGCAGAGTTTACCAACAACTTGTGAGCAGAACTTTATCTCGTAGCGTTAATTCTCAAAATAGAACACCAAGCTTTGCAAGAAATCAACAATACAATCAAAATCAATATCAGTATACAAAAACTTTCAATAACCCAAATATATCTTATGCAAATATTTTAAAAGGACAAAATACCAGTGAAGTTGAAAAGAATCCGTTCGAGAGAATAGAGAATATGTTAAGCAAACAAATAGAGTTAACAAACACTTTGTTAAGTGTAATGACTCGTCTTTTGGACCAATTATGCAAATAGATTTAAGAATAGCAATATGGAATGCCAACGGGCTTTCTAATCATACACAGGAAATTGAAATCTTTTTAAAAACTAATTTTATTGACATACTTTTGGTCTCAGAAACTCACTTCACTGATAGAACTTATTTTCGAATCAAAAATTATGACTTAATATCAACTAATCATCCAGACAACAGAGCTCATGCTTGCTCTGCAATTTTAATAAAATCAAATATTAAATACGAAGTTCTAAAAGAAACAAAATATCCATTCTTACAAGCTGCTGGTATAAAATTAAAAACAGACAGTGGTGATATCTCAATAATATGCTGTTTATTTTCCACCTAGACACACAGAACTCTGTCAGGATTATGAAAATTTCTTTGATGAACTGGGATCACGATTTATTGTAGGAGGAGATTACAATTCTAAGCACCCGTGGTGGGGATCACGATTGACTAATCCTAAAGGCCGAGAGCTGTACAAATGTATCAATAAAGGAATTACAGAACTCTCTCTACTGGAAGACCAACTTACTGGCCAGCTGATCCTTCAAAAATCCCAGATTTACTCGATTTCGTTGTGTACTCTGGAATTCCTAACAATTGTTTGGATATTATTGATAGTGACGACCTTAGTTCAGACCATTCTCCCATAATAGTAAATTACAATACCACACTGGAGACAGTTGCTAAAACTGTTAAGCTTATTTCAAGTAAAACGGATATTGATTCTTTTAATTATTGGATGGACAAAAACATCCAGCCTAATATACCAATAACAAATGGGCAAGACTTAGACGACGCTGTAGAGATGTTTACAAATCTGATTCATGAAGCTGCTGTCTTATTAACACCAATTTTATCATGCCAAGCTGTGTCAAACAGAGTCTTAGTTACCGCTGAAATCAGGGACCTGATTCGTACCAAGAGAAGATTAAGGCGTGTTTGGCAGTTAAGCAGGAGTCCTATTGATAAGAGAGTACTTAATCGAGCTACAAATTACCTTAAACAACGGCTCCTTGAATTGAAAAATGATAAAGTTAGTGAATATTTAAAGTCATTAGATCCATCCAAAAATAATGAACACTCTCTATGGAAAGCTACAAAGTACCTTAAAAGACCAAAACAACGTAATATTCCTATAAGGGACACAAACAATAGTTGGTGTAGATCATACCATAGTAAAGCTGATGCATTCGCATTACATTTGGAAGAACAATTTCAGCCTTTCTTGAACAATAATTCATCTGAAGATACCAATATAATGCAGTTTTTAGATTCACCTTGCCAAATGAATTGGCCGATTAAACACATAACGCCAAATGAAGTTAAACATGAAATAATTAAGCTTGGAAACAGAAAATCTACTGGCTATGACAAAATTGATTCAAAGTTAGCAAAATCGTTAACACAAAAAAACATTGTCTTCCTTACTCTTATATATAATTCCATACTAAGGTTATATCATTTCCCAACACAGTGGAAATGCGCTGAAATTATAATGATTCACAAACCAAATAAACCGGAAAATAGTTTAACGTCTTACCGTCCCATAAGTTTGCTAGCTACGTTTTCTAAACTTTTTGAAAGGATATTTTTAGCTAGATTAAAACCAATTTTGGAGGTACATAATGTAATCCCCGACTATCAATTTGGTTTTCGAAGCAGCCATGGCACTCCAGAGCAATGTCACCGTATTATTAAAGTTATAACTGATACTTTAGAAAACAAAAAATATTGTTCAGCAGTGTTTCTAGATGTACAGCAAGCATTTGACCGAGTATGGCACCCGGGTATTTTGTTTAAGTTAAAGACATTATTACCAGCACCTTTTTATTTAGTTTTAAAATCATACTTGCAACAACGTTCCTTCTACGTTAATGTAAATCAAGAACTTTCTGACATTCGTCAAATAAGAGCAGGAGTACCACAATGTAGTGTCCTTGGACCAACTTTGTATACTATCTTTACATCTGATATACCACTGATAATGTAACTATTGCAACTTATGCTGATGACACTGCTCTAATGGCTTCGATGGATTCACCTTCAGATGCTTCAAACCTGGTCCAAATAGAACTAGATAAGATTCAGAACTGGTTGCAAAAATGGAGAATACGAATAAATACAACAAAGTCTACTTATGTTACTTTTACTTTAAGAAGAGGTGATTGTCCTTCTCTTATATTAAATGGAATCCCAATTCCCAAGGCTAATACAGTAAAGTACTTAGGGATGCATTTAGATAAAAGACTAACTTAGAAAGAACACATCAAGTCAAAACGAAAACATCTCGACATTAAAATAAAAAAAATTATATGGCTCTTGGGCTCAAAATCTGAGTTGAGCTTAAACAATAAACTTATCCTATACAAATCAGTTCTTAAGCCAGTATGGACTTACGGGATTCAGTTATGGGGAACTGCAAGCAATTCCAATATAGAAATTCTGCAACGTTTTCAGTCAAAAAAGCTTTGTTTTATCACCAACGCTCCATGGTATGTGACAAATAAATCAATTCACAGAGATCTCAAAATGGAAACAGTTAAAGAAGAAATTAAAAAATACTCCACTAGGTACCTTGATAGACTCAGTAACCATCCTAACCTATTAGCTATAAATCTTTTAGATGAAACTGAAGATGTACGAAGGTTGAAAAGATTACATATATTAGATCTACCGTTCAGATAATAAATCAATAATTATTAAAAATAAAAACATTGTTCATAATATTGTAGATTATTGTAATGTATATAAATTATTGTATATTGTAAAAATTAAAATTTGTAAAAAAGGAGCTATTGTACGCATTGGTGTGCAATAATATGTTAATAATTTAAAATTATCAAATTTGCTTATTGTTGTACTGAATAACAGATTGCAAATAAATAAATATATAAAAAAAAAAAAAAAAAATATGTGTTTTATGTGTATGTCTATTAACTTTAAATGATTATTACTAAAAAATATATCAAATGGTAAACATCAGTAAAGATGGTGGACATCTGTACATAAATACCTTTTAAATGGTATATTTTTGGTCAAAATCGGTTGATAACTAAAAGCGTGGAAGGGGTCATTAAAAATCACTTTGCCTATTAATAATATAGGTGACTGATCAAAGCGGATCTTCAAAGTACACTGCGAGTTAATAAAATAAAATGGTATACGATTTTCTATCGTAACCAGTCAACGCTTTATACACAGATTTCCCATTTTTGATTGCTTCATGCATCAGCTATTTGTTTGTATAACAATATCAGAGGGGATTTATAATAAAATCTTAGATAGAGAGTTGTAGAAATGGAAAACTTTGGTGAAATACATTATCAACGTTTTCCGCTATCGAAATTTTGAATACATTAATTAAATTATAATAAAAAACATTATTAAACATTGAATATATAATTATGCTCATAAAATCCGATTTTTTCGTCGAAGGCCAAAGTCTAAGCCGTATGTAATATTCTTTAAATAACGTAATGTTTATATTACATCTTTGTAATGAATTCTTAAAAATAAAGAATTACTACTACTACAACAACTACTACTACTACTACTACTACTACTACAACTACCACTACTACTACTACTACAACTACAACTACTACAACTACAACTACTACTACTACTACTACTACTACTACTACTACTACTACTTCTACTAGTAAAATCTTTAAGGGATTTTGGCATTTTGACCAAATAAACTAATTTTATCGAATAAAATCTTTAAAAAAAATTTAATATTCCCTTTTTTTAATCAATTTCTTAAAAATCTTACCACATTAAGGGCGTATGATTATTTATTAGTAAATATAGTGAGATTTTTCATATTAATCAAACATACATCAGAACGATTTATTCCATTTTTAACATGAATATATTAATAAATATTATTTAGGAACAATTTAACTGAAGAATGGAGAAAACATATAAAAGTTCATTAGAAACAAGTAAGAAAATTATAGTCGCTCTAGGCCGACTATACGATACCCTATACCATGCGTTTAGAGACCCTATCATTTAGGTCCAACTAATTAGATATTAAAAATATTCATAAACCAAATTTTAGTGGCATTGTTATTAATTTTTTTGCTTTCGGATATGAAAAACTGCATATCGGATGACCTATTTATATGGGGACTAGGTCGAAAAATGGACCAATCCTGACCATATTTGGTGAGGTCACTCATTTTTTGTAAAAACATAAACAAAACAAATTTGAGTAAAATCTGTGCAATATTTTTGTGTTTTGATAGATTTAAGTGAAAGTCGGGATTTAGCTTCATATGGGGGCTATGACTAAGAATTGTCCTATGCGTTTTGTTTTTCACAGGGGTCATTTGTATGGCGACTAAGTCTGAACATGCACCGATTTTGACCAATTCATATATGGTTCATGTTAAGACCGATTGAATCTTATATACTAAATGCATATCTGTAACCTGTAGTTTGATTAAATTGTTTACATGGATACGCAGATGGACGGGTGGAAGGGCATCGCTAAATCAATCAGAAGGTGATTCTGAGTCGATCGGTATAATAAACGATGGGTCTAGGCCAAACATTTTTGGCAGTTACAAACATCAGCACAAAATCATTAAACCCTGACCACATTGTGGTATAGGGTATAAAAAGTTTGACCCCAAAAATCATCAAAAACGTTATCAAAAATATAAAATTTTTATAAAATTCAAGTTTAATTTTAACCAAAATATATTATACGCTTAAAAACTCCTCAACTTTATGCAAATCATTTTCTTCCATCAGCTCCGACCCTTTCAAAACTCCGCTCATTTTTATGAGTTTGTTTTCTTTTATTTTGCTTTCAAAGGCTTAAAAATCTCGTTGTGCTCTCTTTCCAACCGTGTACCCACCATCCCTGTAAATGTTCAGGCAGTAAGGGCGCTGATGCTGAAGTGTAAGATAAATGTTTATTTGATATGTTAAAGTTAAAATAACTTAATTAGCATGATGAAACACGTACACAGATATGCAAATGTAATAAAAATCAGGTAGCTAAAGTTATAAAATTATTTACTTAAATTACGAAATATACGTACAAAAAGAAAAATCACAGAATACTGGCGGAGAACAAAAACTGAAAAGTTTTTTTTAAATCTTAGTATCTTAATTAAATAATATAGAAAAACATTACAGTAAAGCTAGTTTTATATAACGAATGACTAACTGGGTCAGTTTACATTTTTTAATGTCATAATTTCCTTCCAATTAGACGATATTAAAAAGTTTGAGTTATGAGATTTTTTGCTACTGAAATTGCTGCTGTTAACTGAAAGATAAATTTCAAGCAAAAATTAACCTTTAGCTTTAGCAAAAGGTTTCTTCTCTTAATTACAATTTACAATGTCAATATCCCAGAAGGAAACAAAGGCTGAGGTTGTTCACAGAACTATCCGATTTAAAAAAGTAAATACAAAGAATTTCAACAATTGTTTCATTTATTTTTCAGTAGTCTTTTTAAGCACTAGTTATTTTTAAGTTCAAAAGAGGAATTAATTCTAAAGGCTACATTTAGCGAATAAAGTACGTGATGCAGCAAGCTTAACTTCAACTCATTAATTATTTCCATCTCAAGATGAAGCACTACATCGAAATATAAACTTAGAACTCCGAGATCTTTATTTTAAACAAGTAAGACAATTATAGTCAGTCTAGACCAAACATATGATATTATATACCATGAATTCAGAGAAATGTCTTAGGTCTAACTAATTGGATATAGAAAAAAAGCATAAACCAAATTTTAATTGCATTTTTATTATTATTTTTTTTTAAATAGATCATATCGGATGCTATTATATTATATTATACTAGCTGGACCCGGCAAACGTTGTTTGGCCCTCAATGAATTTGTAATTTTAGTTAAAATCTGTATATATCTATATAAAAAAAAATGTTTGTGCATTTGTTAATATTAAAACTGTTAAAGAAAAACCATGTTTTATTTATGAAAATTAAAATAAATATTTATTGTAACATACATATGTATGTATAAGAATGACCAATATATTTCTATCATTGTAATTCTAAAAAGAGTGATTTCCTTCTTCTGGCAGTAAATTAATAAATTTGTTGGCTTTCCGACACGGGAAAAACAACTGTTTTCGAGGTCCAAACCACATATTTGCAATGATTATCCTTGAGATTTATTGATGGTCATGGTAAAGCCCAATCTGTTCGGAAATTGCAATTTTTTTAATGTTATCGGTATGTCGGTAGGAATCATAGGAATTCTTGGCAGCAAGACATGTTCTCCTTTAAATTTGTCTTTGAGAATTGTGGCCTCAATAACATTTAGTATTATTCTCTCAACAATTAACCTGGTTCCATTACATAGTCTCGAATCGTTGAGGCTACGTAGCAAAATTATTGGAGAACCAACTTTTAATTTTAATAAATGTGGAGGTAGATCGGGCACATCAAGTGAATTCAAAAATTCTGTTGGATAATTGACTGCTTCATTTTCTTCAACAACACTATCCATAGATTTGAAATAACACTTTCGGAATCAATCATGTCCTGAATAATAACATTAATATTATCGACATCGAAATTTTTTGCGGCTTAAATAGTTCTTTCACTTAACCAAGTAGTTGTTTTGAAAACTGGTCAGCCGTTGGATCATGGATAATAAAATGAGAGCTCCACCAAAAAGTTTTTCATTGCCTTTCAAATCTTTTAAAGTTCTATGTAGTGCTTCTAAGGAATGTTATATTCATCCCAAATAATAATATTGCATTTTTGCAGAACTTTTGCCATACTGGAATGTTTTTTAACGGTGATTTGAGTGCTGAATGAGCTGTACGACCATCATGCAATAATGTTGCGGCTATTCCGATAAAGCAATAGCTAATGCAATTTTTCCTTTCTTTTTAGTTAGAATATTTGTATATAAAAATGTTTGTCAATTTTGGAATTTATAGAATTTAAATAAATTTGACAACTCATTATTTTTTCGAACGCCAGCGCCATCTACTGGGTCCAACAAAAAAATTTTTAGCATCATCTAACATACATATATGTACATTCTTAGTTTCAGTAAAAACGCACCGTAAATAAGAATATTCGAGATGACTTTACCCCAGCGCCACCTATCGGGTCCATTTATACATACAAATATTTCCTATGATAAAACATATATACGTTCTGAATTGCAGTCAAATCGCACTAAATAAAAAAATAAAAAAAAAAACAAAAAAAGGAGTTTAACTTATATATAAAATTCTCGTGTCGCGGTCTCTGTAATTGAACTCCTCCGAAACGGCTTGACCGATTCTCATGAATTGTGTGGACATTGGGTAGGTCTCAGAAACGGACAACAGGTATTTTTTTTTGATATCTCAAGTGGGCGTGGCACTTATGGCTATCATAGTACTCCAGATATCTGATTTTAAAAGTTCACTTTGTATGGGGGGTACCCTCCCAGTGGCCCTACCAAAAAAAAAAAAAAAATAGACGATGTCCGATTCTCAGACCTACCCAATATGCGCACAAAATTTCATGAGAATCGGTCGCGCCGTTTCGGCGGAATTTTACTACAAACACCGCGACAGAAGAATTTTATATATAAGATTAGATGGGGACTGGGTCTACCATATTTGGTAGAAAAACTTGTACTTTAAAAAAAACAGAGGTTAAATATTTTTGGTAGTACAAACTCGTTATACCCTGATCACAGTTATAAAGGGTATAACTATAAAACATAATTTTTTTATTATATTATATTTGGGTATCTACTAGACCGCAAATTAATAAATCTGTAAGTGGAACTTAATGAAGTTGCTTTACAAAACTTTTTGTATTTTTTCAAATAACTTATTTATTCTTGAACAAAACGGCCCTAAAAACAACTTAATTAGTATGATATATCATTTAAATCTTATTAAAAAAAGGTTGATGAAACTCCAGACCCTAAGGACAATAACTTGTTAAACAACATGCCGGCTATATTTTTTGTTAGTTTTTTATGTATTGTCTGTCTTTCTGTTGCAATAATTAGTACTTTATTGTCCGGTTCGAGATTATTTATACATTTTCTAAGAAAAATATAGGCAGAAGGAGGCTGAAGATGAACAAGTCACTTTGCTCGAAAGTACCTATTCCATCCAGCACTTTCTTAAATTTTTTTCATATTTCTCTTACATTGCAGAAAGTATTATCTTTTATATTATCAGAAAATGTATGATCTAGAATCGAAGAATACGGAACTGGAAACAAGTTCAATAGTCTCAGGAAAGAAGTAAACCAGCATATCATTTAACATGGAACTTGGCGTATAGAATCCCAATAATTTAACCTTAAAAGTTTATATTGCGACAGGATTTTGAGACATTCTAACCATGCGGCGCATTTTTCCAGAAGTCATACAATTACCCTTGGAAGATATCCATAAAATTGAAATATGCTTTTTTAAAAATTTAAGTGAAATTTCGGTACCTCAGCCTACGAGTTGGACAACGAATCATAAATCAGTAGAGACCTCATGAACAGATGAATAAAAATATACATGCCCCATGTGGTGCTTTTTCTTTGGAAGCCTGAAATATGCCCGTGGATGGTGTCCATAAAATTGTATTTCAGCATTTTGTCCATTTTTTTAATTCAAGTGAAAATTCGGTATCTCTACCGACGAGTTGGAAACAAATCAAATCAATAGACTCCTCACGAATACATGAACGAAATTATATGTGTCTAACACGGCGCGTTTTTCCAGAAAAGTCCTACAATTACCCTTGGAAGATATCCACAAAATTAAAATATGCTTTTCTTTAAATTCAAGTGAAAATTCGGAACATCTGCCTAAGAGTTGGACAATGAACCATATATCAGTAGACTCCACTTGAACAGACGAATAAAATGGTGTACGCCCCATGCGGCGCAGAAGTCCTACAATTACCCTTGCAAGATATCCATAAAATTAATTTATGCTTTTTTAAAAATTTAAGTGAAAATTCGGTACCTCTGCCTATGAGTTGGACCACGAATCATATATCAATAGAATCCTCATGAACAGATGAATAAAAATATATATGACCTATGTGGTGCGTTTTCTTTGGAGGCCTGAGATAGGTCCATAAAATTGGATTTCAGCATATTGTCCCTTTTTTAATTCAAGTGAAAATTTAAAACCTCTGCCGATGAGTTGGACAACAAACCATTTGTAAATACTGGGCACACAATTTATACACACATTATTTTTCCACGTTGGATGTGGCGCATTCACTGATGAGACAAAAAACTACATATATTGGAACAGTATGCGAAAATAAAGTATTTGTTCCACGTGAGTTCCTGAAAAGCCTTGCGTGGCGAGTTTGCAGTTCATTGTTTGGCTTCTACGGAGGCGATGTATCGCTGTGCTCATATGTTCCGAAGAAGAATAAAGCGATAATTTTGTTCTCTACAATTCACTATACTTGCGATGTAGATACAACTGAAAAAAGGAAGCCCATGGTAATTCTGGAATACAGTGATAAATCCGGCGTAGACACGATGTTTCAGATGCTTGGCACATATTCTTGCAAACGACTAACAAACCGATAGCCACTTGCAATGTTCTACAATATGGTAAATATTGCTGCATTTATCATATATAATGAAATTAAGTCATTAAAAACAAGTAAGAAAATTACAGTCGGTCTAGACCGACTATACGATACCCTATACCATGCGTTTAGAAACCCTATCTCTTAGGCCCAACTAACTGGACATAGAAAATAAGCAAAAACCAAATTTGAGTGGGATTTTTATTAATTTTTTTGGCTGCAAATATGAAAAAGTTCATATCGGATGCTATATCTAGATGGGGACTAGGTCCAAAAATGGACCAATCCTGATCATGTTTGGTAAAATCTCTTGTATTTTGAAAAAATATATACAAGGTAAAATAAAATAATTTTGAAACACATAAAAGCTTTTTCTCCTTGTAGGCAATAGCAAGACTGACAGCAGGAGTTGCACCTTATTTTACGCCTCGATCAAAGGTAAACGGGAGACTCACTTATCGGAGGGTTAAGCATTTTTGCTATTTCTTTTAGCGATTTTTTTGTTTTCAAAAAGTTGGCAACTCTGTTTACTAGGTGTATAAAATAGATATTAATCCACTCAGAAATGCCATAGCATATGTTAAGGGGCTTAGTGTATAAATAAACAATAAAAAATAGACACTTCTAACTTTTTAAGCTGAAACCTAAAAACCAATAACATCAAACATCCGGTGATTAATTTGAACAATTTCAATAATATTTATTTTACCATAAAATTTTCAACTAAACCGAAATTTCTTTTTTCATGTTGCATTTGGGCAAAATAGAAAAAATATGCCAATAACATCGAAAGCAATTTATATAAAAACGGAAGTTACAATACAGTTGAAAACTTTATATATATTTCAGTTTTTTTTTTTTTTTTGGTTCCTTTTTGCCCTCATAAACTAGCACAACTGTAGAAAACTATTTAGTTTATGAAATGAAATGAATGTGTGAATGCAACTGGCATGATGATAATGAATGCATGCATGTGTTTGTATTAGTTTATATGGTAGGTGCAAAAAAAAGAAAAAAGTTGTTAGGGAATATATCAAATAAGTATGTAGAGCTATGTGTGAAAGTGTGCTGGTCGGTATGATTATTTAATTCACCATCATGTGTGTGTGCGTGCGTGCATGTTTGTTAATTTGTTAGAGTGTAAGTTCAGTTTTATATTCGCTAATAACATTTTGCGCGTTAAATTCTGATTCATTTCCATTTAAAATTGCAAAACGTAATTTGATTTTTGCGCATTGATTCACTTATAATGTTTATGTTCTGTTAAATTTAGTGATGAAGTTTGTTTGTCTCTCTCTCTCTCTCTCTCTAGCTCTCTCTCTCGCTCTCTATCAAGCAGCTATATTTGCTGTTATTTAATATGGATCATTCGATATATATTGATAGTAATTGTTAGACCTACATTCATACAATAACACAAACACATTGGAAGGGTTTATTTATCTATTGTACTTGTTATTCATACATGTTATTTAACGAAAATCTAATTAACAACTAGCGTATTAACATGTGTTTTTTTTTTTGCTTGTATTTATGTTAGTTTTATATATTAAATTTAAACAACATTGATGTTTTGAAATTTTAATTAAAAAGATATAGAAGGTCAGATAAAATATGTATTTAAACTTAAATATTTTTTTTTTTCCAAATATCTGGGGAAATTATTTAAAATGCAGTTAGCATTGATGTCAGAATTTTAAGCAAAAAATATTTATCAGCCTCAATCTGAGGTTGAAAGGAAAATTAAAAATAATATTGCCAATGGCCTGCGGTCCATTTTACAGGGTTCATAATCCTATCTTAGTTATTGTAAGTTATTGTAAGTAGTCACAGCTCTGAAATATCTATTACACTACTATATTTTTGTCAAATTTCAAATTTAGTGGAATATAACTTCAAGGGAACTAAAGGGAACAAGAAACGTATACCACTCTGAGAAAGGTGAAAGTGTCCCCTTTTATTCTGTATATACTTTTGCACCTGCGACGACTCGCGTGTAGAACAATTTTTTCATTTTAATGAAATTATTTTAAAAAATTTCAAATTATAAGTATACAATGGTGTGCTAAATTTGAGCTTTAGATATTTTATAGCTTATAATAGGTATTTGTTGTCTATTACTATTATATGGGGATGTGATGGTTCTTCCGGAAAAAAACAATACAAGCAAGTAGTATGTGAAAATATTTCTGACTCAGATATGTTCATGATATCATTTGTACCATTGCGATTGAAAAGGATTTTGGTTTCAGAGCCTTCGACAACCACAGTGCAAACAAAGAATATATGGAAAAATGAGACACAATAGTCTACGAAATACTGCAGGCCAATCAAGATAGTTGGAAAAGTAGTCCTGAAAAAATCATTACGTAATACTGATGTATATGAATTTGGATTATCACCACTACTTGCAAGAATACGACTTATGGAACACATACTAAAAATCAGTTATGGTTAGTATTTCGGGTCTTCAGGATCAATAAGAAACAATGAAACCAACAAGGAGTTAAGAAGTGCAAAAAAGAAACATGTTCAAGATTAATATCGCAAATTTGGATTGATTATAGATCAGCCAAAACAAGGTGCAAGAAATTTTTTTCAGATCCAGCAACAGCATCTGATGTAACAGGAGTGGATTTAAACCTTATTTTCAGATTTAAAATAATCCTAGAAGTACTTGCGTGCAATGAAGAAATTGAATCTAGAAAATTTTGGATTTTATGCTAAGGAAACTACAAAAATATATACAATCAAGTACCCATGGAGAAATATGTCTGCAACACTTCACAAAATCATATATCAATGAGAAGATGTCATAAAATATCATTTGGTGCCACATGGAGAAAAAAGGATTTATTAGAGAGGATTTTATAGAAAGCACAATACTCTAAAAATTTCACGAAATTTCACAATTGAAAATCTATTTAATATATAATTCGAAATCAATGGAAAGTGGAACATCGGGATTTAGATGAAGAACTCAAAAAACTACTAAAGAACAGAAATAACACAGAGTAAAATATGGAATATTTGCAATCAATATTTGAATCAAATGAATAATCTATAATATTAATAGGCTGGGCGATTTCTTGTACCCGTGTTTTGTTCTACCGTTTTATGCCGATTTTGACCAAGCGTATATTATTTGAAAGGTATTTCTTTTTAGCCATTTTGCAGATTTAAAGATTTTTAATTTTTTCCCCATATTTTGAGTAAATTGCATTTAAAGTTGCTACTAACACACACATAAAATTATACACATGCTATGTGTGTTTTATTCAATTTGTTAATGTGTTCGTTAATGAGTTTGTTATCTTCATTCACAATAATAATAACCCAAAAAAGTGTTGGTTTGTGAATTGGATAAGTTAAAAAATAAAGCTGTCTAGAATTTGCACTCGAATTTCGCGAGCTCAGATCTGCAAGTAAATTTATTAATAAGAACAAGTAAGAAAATTATAGTCGGTCTAGACCGACTATACGATACCCTATATCATGCGTTTAGAAACCCTATCTCTTAGGCCCAACTAACTGGACATTGAAAATAAGCAAAAACCAAATTTGAGTGGGATTTTTATTAATTTTTTGGGCTGCAGATATGAAAAAGTTCATATCGGATGCTATATCTATAAAGGGACTAGGTCCAAAAATGGACCGATCCTGATCATGTTTGGTAAAGTCTCTTGTATTTTGCAAAAATATGTACAAACAAAATTTGAGAAGAATTAGTGCAATATTTTTGTTTTTTAATAGATTTAAGTGAAGATCGGGAAGCAGCACTATATGGGGTCAAAGGGATCATTTTTGGACTACTCATTAGTGGATGTAATGAACGCATACAAACCCAATTTGAGTAAGATCTATATGACAATTTGGATCTTATGGCAATTTATGTCGATTTCATATGGGTAATTTGTATGGGGGCTAGGTCTGAACATGGACCGATTCTTACCAATTTCAATAGCGTTCATCCCATAAAAGCTTATATATCAAATTTCGTCAAAATATATTCATATTTGCGACCTGCAGTTTGATTACAAGCTTTACATGGACACACAGACGGACGGACGGACGGACGGACGGACGGACGGACGGACGGACATTGTTAAATCAACTCAGAAAGTGATTCTGATTCGATCGGTATAATTAAAGATGGGTCTAGGTCAAATATTTTTGGTTGTTACAAACAGCAGCACAAAGTCATTATACCCAAACCACATGGTGGTATAGGGTATAATGAGAAAAAAAATCTTATTTTTTTATCAAAATCAGAATCATTGCTCAGATTTATTTTGCTAAAATTAACAAATTTGACAGCAAAAATGATACATTTTTCTGTAGTAATAGCAAGATTTCTAGAAAATATTACTAATTTTGTTTTAAGTGTAAATATTTTTTGAGTGTAAACCAATTTGTAAATTCGATAGTAAAAAATTTTTAATTTTTCAGTAATAGCTTCCATCGATTTTACTGTTTTTTTTTTTGAAATTTTTTTTGAGTGTAAACATTAAAAAAAAAACCGATTATTACAAAAAATGTTTATAATTATTATTAAAATCCATATATAACATTTTTATCTATACTAATACTAATATTATAAAGAGGTAATGTGTGTTTGTTTGTTTGTTTGTTCGTAGAAGTTAATCTCCGTAACTACCCATCTGATATTCCTGAAATTTTCACAGAGTCTTACTGCGGATAGGGGAAGTGCTATAGGCTATAATTTTTTAAATATTTTTTAGTGGGCGTGGCACCTCCCACACAAAGTAAATTTTTAATATCATATACATATATTGGGTACTATGATAGGGAGAGCTTTGCAAATTTGTGTGAGGTCAGCTATTGTTAATATTAGTAGCTACGCCGGAAATGGCCGGGGTCGGACAAGTGGGCGCGGTACCTCCCATACAAGTAATAATTCAATATTATATATCTCGAGTACTGTGATAGAGAGAGCTTTTAAAATTTTTCTGGTGTCATCTATTATTAATGTGAGTAATCGGACAACAAATGGGCAGTATCGGACCAATAGGCGTGGCACCTGCCATACAAATTAAATATAAAATGCCATATATCTGGAGTACTGTCATAGTGAGAGTCTTGGGAGTTTGTGTGAGCCCATAAGTTATTCATGTGATTAGTTAGACAAAAAATGGGCGTGATCGGAGTAGTGGGCGTGGCACCGCCTATAAAAAGTAAATATATGATATCATATAACTGGTGTACGAAAAAAGGGAAGCTTTGACACTTGCACGACACCATCAGATCTTAGTATGAGTAGTCGGACAAAAAATTGGCGTGGCACTCCCCATGCAAAGTAACTATTTAATGTCATATATCTGGAGTATTGTAAAAGAGAGGGCTTTGTGGCTTTGCATGAGCCCATAGGTTCTTTGTATGAGTAGTCGAACAAAAAAATGGGCATAGCACCGCCCATGCAAAGTAGATATCTAATATGGTGTTCTATAAAAGGAAAAGACTCGACATTTTGCACAAGTCCATCAGATATTAATGTGAGTAGTCCAATAAAAATTGGGCGGGATTAGATTAGCGGGCGTGGCAGCTCCTATATAAATAATATGAAGTACTACGAAAGCAACAGTCTTTGGATAAGTACATTACTTATCAATGTGATTTGTCGTGAAAAATATATCGCCAAAATCAAAAATTCGCTAAAACCTAAAATTGCGAAAAATAAAATTCGCCCAAAAAACCTTCAAATCGAAAATGAGCAAAATCAAAAAACGCTAAAAAGAAAAATTCCCAAATGATATTCTAAGTTCAAGGATAATAGTTAAGATCTAATTTTGATAATTCATCTTCTTCTCATGGGCAGCTACATGAAACTTGCTCCAGGGTAGGAACGCCGAAAAATTTGATAATTGTTGTACCGAATAAAAAAACCGAAAAACATTGTATATCAGCAAGGATTCGAATAAAAAAATCTGTGCTAATAATCTATACTAACATAATAAAGAGGTAATATGTGTTTGTTTGTTTGTTTGTTTGTAGTAGGTAATCTCCGTAACAACTCATCTGACCTTCCTGAAGTTTTCACAGGGTCTTACAGCGGATATGGGAGTGCTACAGGCTGTAATTTTTTTTAAATATTTTTAGCGGGCGTGGCACCTCCCATACAAAGTAAATTTTAAATATATATATTAATATGATAGAGAAAGCTTTGCAAATTTGTCTCAGGTCATCTAATATTAACGTGAGTAGTCAGACAAAAAAATGGGCGGGATTGGACAAATGCGCGTGGCACCCCTACACAAACTTAATATTAAATGTGATATATCTGAATTACGGTATTAGTGAGAGCCTTGGGACTTTGCGTGAGCCCTCTCATAACGATTCGTGGGGAGGGGGGCAGGGTAGGGTGTAGCGAAGCACACCGGGTTACATCTAGTATATTATAAATAAATAAATGAATACAAAAACACCCCCATATTTCACGCTGAAACGTAAAAAATAAGTTCAACTTTAACCTAGAATTCCTTAAAAAGTAATTAGTCAATTTTAATGAAATTAAAATTAAGTTAAGCTCAACTAAATATCTATCCAATAAAAATAAATTACTGAAATATTGTGAAACTAAAGTTTAATTCGTTTTCAATAAAACAAGATGTCTGTCAATGGACCAAAAATCAGGTGTTGTCTATGACTTGATAGCAAGATTTTTATCGCTATGGTCTGACGCACATATTGGTGATGCTAAGAAACGAGTTTATGAAATTCTATAATCAAATGGTTACCCTGTTGGCTTGATTGCTCATTTGATTAATAAATTTTTGAAACAACGAGATAATACAAAGTCAAAACCTTTGGTAAAATTCAAAGGTTTGGCATACACACCGCGTCTATCTGAGAATATTCGCAAATATTAGTAGAATCCTACCAAATTTGTATCCAGGGCTACCACATTTGATGAAATATGGAGTTGTATATATGTTCAAATGTAAAGATTGTACTGTTGAATATGTGGGGCAAACGGGGCAACAACTTTGTAAAAGAATAAACCAACATAAAAATGATATCAAATATTATTCATCTGACAAAAAATATCAAACTGGAGTTTTCCTCCATTCCATTTCCCTTGGTCATAGTTTTAAAAAAAAAAATAAATAAAAATTATAACTCAACGACAATACCATAAACGGATTATATTGGAGTCGATTAACATTCATCAGAGACAAAGATCCAGTGTGAATCTACGATTTGACATTGATAATTTAAATCCAGTCTACACTCAATTATTGGACCTTTGAAAAAATTAAGGGTTAAAAAAACTGTGCCTCATAACAAATTTATTTAAATATTCGTGAACACCATGTATTTTACTTAAGTTCCACATCTGTTGTATTTTTATTTATTTACTTTACTTCTAACGTTTTTATCAATAACATCGGATGCAATTTAATGATTGAGAAACATTATTAGTATGGCGATAACGAAAAAACTTTTGATGTGACAATTTATCTGATTAATTGTATTGTTTGTAAGTTTTATATTATATAATATTATACTTTTGTTTGGTAATGTTCCCTTTAATGATTATTTTAGTGGTTTGGTGCTGATGAGGGGATCAAATAAATCCCGAAATATTCAATAAAAATCTGAATTTGATCCATTGACAGAAATCTTGTTTTATTGAATATTGTTTTATTTAGTTTCACAATTGAATTTGCTGGATCAGTGATTTGCTAGGTACTTATAGTTCCATATTACAATATTTATTTACTGAAATATTTTTTCATCTGTTCAAAAGTAACAGTATTTTGGCCAATGAAAAACGACTTTCAGCCACTGTGCGTCACTAATAGAGGTGCCAATTTGATTAATGTTGTATTCAAATAGGCAACGAATTGAATTAGACCAAATTAAATAAAAATATCACAGATATGAAAATTATTTTTTTTAGTTATTCATTATTATTATACCGACATAAGACATGGCGCACTCTATATATGTATAACTTTGCCTATAAAGTTTGTTTTGCAATACACCTGACCTCTTGTGATGTAAAAGAAGAGCTATATCTATATTAGGTTTGGAGATCATTTTGTTTTCTACGAAATAAATCACTAAGCAAATCGCGTTAGCGAAATCCCACTATAAGTTGGAAGAGTTCTAGTAACCTATATATTTTTTATAAATCAGATTTTATTAGGAGCACATAAAAAATAAGTCTCCCTACATCTTGAAACAGACCATATTATGAATTATGGAACACAACTAAAAAAAATTTTTTAAATTGAATGTATAATTCCTAAGTTTAATGAATTTTTAAAAAATCATTATATTTTTTTCTTAACACATCTAAGAGAACATAAAGTTTGAACAAAATTATTGACATGACACGAAATTCGTAGCATTACTTGAAGTAGAAATACTTCCTTCCACCACTATTCACCAACACTATTTGAAGTACATATTTCCCAATCAATATTTAAAATAAAGTATATTTTCACTTTAATAATTAGTCTTGTATTTAACTAGGAATTAACAACAACAACAACAATAAACCAAAATTGAATGCTAAAGTGTAGAAATATGTCTTAATTAAAATGCATGAAACATAATGTTTATTTTACAAAGACGGCTTAGTACTGCAGAATTTGAAATTCGTGTCAGTTATGTTATGACAAGTCTTAACATTTTAGCATAAATCATGCTATAAACAACAAACTAATTCTAACAAAAAAAGAAAAGAAAAAAACAGAAAAACAACAACTTAATAAGAAGAAACTAACAGAAGAAATAGACGAAGAAGATGAAAGAAGAGTGATTAAATTAAGTTCACATCTAAATATCAAAACATGTACAAACGTGCTAACAAAATTTAATAGAATTAAAATATTATGCGACAAACTAAAACCATAAAAGTTCATTAAACCATATTTCTGAGATTTATATTTGTTAGCTCACTGAACGTGTTTTCCTTCAGCTTCAAGATGTTATGCTGTTGCTCAAATTAAGCTTAAGTAGAAACTTTTTTCTCTTTTGTTTTTATTGCGTTGCTCACCTTTCAGCATAATGGCAAAGGATTGGATAGAAATTGAACAAAACTAAATTTAAGGATTACTAAACTTAACAATTTGTTCTTTATTTCTTTTAAACATAATTCTATTTCACATAAGAGAATAAGGAAAATATACACTACATAAATTTGAAATTTAACGCTTAAAATTTTGTAAATCAGTAATGGGCATTAGAGGGTTAAATTAAAAAACGGAAACCCTTCAAATATTTACTCTATATACACATTTATCAATATTTTATATGAAAAAATTTTTTTCCACAAAATATTTTTGATTGTCCCATAGTGCTTGGCCTAGGATTAAATTCATTTAGTTACGTTTACACAAGTGCTAAATATAAATGTTGTATGTAAACTCTATAAATAACATGTTTAAGCATAAATAACATACATGTTATATACATACGAGTACATATATTTTCGTTCTCATTTACTTTATATCCTTTCATTTTATGGTGCACATAAGCATTTTCTTAAAGTGTTAGGCACGTTTTTTTTTTTCTTCTTTCTGTAAAGCAAATAATCCTTAATTATGCTCTAGAAATGAAAAGTGTAAGTAGCACAAAGTTTAAGGTTTTCTTTGTATAAAGGATATTTAAATTAGTCTCTTGTAAGAAAACTTTTGATTGGTAGCTACTGATGTGAAAACAAATATGAGTTCCTTTAATAATTTTTTTAAATATTTTTAAAGACAGAAACGGTGTCAAGGCAAAACAACACAACTCAAGATGAGCCCACATTAGTGGAATAAATACCATCATATTTTTCATATTGTATCAAATTATGATAGAGTCAAAACTTTTCAAATACTACGATTTCGCAAACACATCAAAATTAGCGTTTCTTTGCAATGCTATACATACATTGTATAAAAAGAAGTTGAGAATCTCTCTCATAGTAAAATTTCCCCAGTTACTGCTATGCTGATCCACTGATTTTGTAACTCTGTATGATCGATATTTATTCAAGTAACTATCACTCATACGTCTAGCTATTTTTTTTAATAGAGTCTAAACTTGGCAGAACAAAATGGTTAACATTTTGTAGAATATTGCCAACAATTTTTAGGGTTGCCTGTTAGAAAAACGAAACATTGCTTACATCTCCTTTTTTAAAATGTTTGATTTTTTAAATTTTTTTTTTGTTTTTCTTAAAAGAGTACCTTCTCTTGAAAAAATAACCATTTCAATTAAATGCATTTACACAAAAAGGTAATTTTTTTAAAAAGTACCTTTTTCGAAAAGTACTTTTTTCAAAATGTGTGGTTTTTCAAAATTAGCTTTCTTTGAAAAATTACCTCCTCTAGAAAAAGTACACTTTCTTAAAAAAATAACTTTTGTTTATAAGTACGCATTCGTAAAAAAGTACTACTTCTTAAGAAAGTAACTATTTTAAAAAATGGCCTTTTCAAATACCCGTCCTTATAAGTACCCTTTCCTAAGAAATATATTATCTTAAAAAAATATTTTCATCGAAAAGAATATTTTCTTTTAAATGAACCTTATCCCTAAAGAGAGCATGTTTTCGAAATAGTACCTTTTCCTAAAAATGTACCATTTTCTTAAATAAGTACAATTTCATGAAAAATTACTTCTTCTTACAGAACTATGTTTTCTTAAAAAGAACGTCTTCTGAAGGAAGTACATCTTCCAAAAAATTACCTTTACATAAAGAAGTAGCTTTTCTTTCACAAAATACTAGAGGACCCCTGCTGCTCCGCAGCATTATATTATATTGATTTTTATAATATAATACCAAAATTTGCCAAGAGAAGTTAACGTAAAGTAATGCCGAAATATACCAAGAGAAGTTAACGTACAGTAAAAGTAAAGTTAATTGTCCACGCATAACTTTCCTCAAACCCAACGAATTTGCCAAGAGAAGATAACGTGCAGTAATGCCAAAATATGCCAAGATAAGTTAACGTACTGTAAAAGTGAAGTTGATTCTCCACGCATAACTTTCCTCAAACCCAACGAATTTAAGCAGTTAATAGCTAAAGAAGGAGCTTGATCCACTGAGTGTTTTTAGACCTATGTCAACAGCCTACGTTAATTAGAACTCTAGTTATAGAGGTTTGAGAGAAGAAAAATATTGAAAAAAATCTTGAATGCAAAGTTTATTCATAAATTCTTTTAATATATAAGATATCTTCTTAAAATATACCTCTTTCTAAAATGTATTTTTTCTTAAAAAACTACGTTTTCTTAAAAAGTTACCTCTTCTCAAACAAGTTCAATTTCTAAAATTTTCTTTTCTTCAAAAAGCTTATTTTCATAAAAAAGTACATTTTCCTAAAAAAGTATATTTTCTTAAAAAAGAAAATTTTCTTAAAAATTTAACTTTATTTCAAAAAGTACATCTTCTTTAAAAATAACTATTTCTTTAAAAGTATATCTTTCTAAAAAATAACTTTTCTTTCTTAAAAAGGACCTTTTGTAAAGTATAGGTTCTAAGTTCTTTCTTGAAAAAAAACTTTTTTTAAAAATTTAATTTAAAAAAGTTTTGTTGTAAGAAAATTTAAAAAAAAGCAAATTTTTTAAAAACTAATCTCAAAATAAAATTGATTAAAAACTACATTTTCTAAAAAGAGAACTTTTCCTGAAAGGATATTGTTGGAAAGTACGTTTTCTTTAAAAGTAAATTTTCTTTAAAAAACTATCTTTTCTCAAAAAAGAACATTTTTGAAGAAACTATATTATCTTAAAAAGTATTTGTCATTAAAATAGTACCTTTTCTTAAAAAATTATCTTTTATAAAACAAAAGGTACTTTTTTTTTTAATAAATACACATTCTTAAAAATTGTATTTTTATAAAAAAAGTTGTCTTCAAAAAATCACCTTTTCTAGAAAAGTAAATTTTCAAAAAAAAAAATCTTTTCTCAAAATATACCTTCTGACAAAAAGTATAACAATACTTCTATTATGCTTTTTTAAAATTAACTTTTCTTCGAAACGTGCCTTTTGTAAAAAATAACTTACTTAAAAAAATTATCCTCTTATCAAATTTCCCTTTTTAATACACTTTCATAAAAAAATAATATAAATTAAAAAGTTCATTTTCTTTAAAAAAGTACTTTTTGATGAAAAAAAGTATATTTCGTTCAAAAAATATCCTTTGTTAAAAAAGTACCTTTCTTAATTTTTTTTTAATTACCTCTTCTTAAAAAGGTACCTGTTGTAAAAAAGAACTTTTCTTAAAAAAAATCCTGTTCTCATAAAATCTCCTTTCTTAAAAAAATATTTTAAAAAAAAATTATAAAAAGTACCTTTTCTTAAAAAAGTACCCTTTATAAAAAAATACGTTTTCTTAAGAAAGTACCTCTCCTAAAATTATAACTTTTTTAATAAAATATCTTTTCTTAAAAAGTGTTTTCTATTTTAAAAAAGTACATTGTGTTAAAAAGTGCCTTTTATTAAAAACGTACCTTTTCTTAAAGAAATACCTTGTCTTAAAAAACCACATACATATATACTTTAAAAAATAAAAAATTTCATTGAAAAAATATGTCCAAATGCACCTTTTATTAAAAAAGTAACTTGTAAAGTAAAAGTAACTTGTAACTTGTAACAGTATTTTTTTTTTTTAAATTACATTTTCTTAAAAAAGTAAAAAATAAAATTTTCTCAAAAAGTACCTCTTCTTTAAAAATATAATTTCTTTTATATGTGCCCTTTCGTAAAAAGTTCGTTATCTTAAAAAATATATTCTTTTTGAACAGTATCATTTCTTTAAAAGTACCTTTTCTTAAAAAAGAACAAATTCTTCTAGAAGTAGATTTACTCAATGTTAATGTACCTTGAACATAATAATAAGGTATTTTTTCTTAAGCAAGTTAATTTTGTAAAACAGCCATTTCTAAATATTAGAGTATTGTAATAGAAAAAGCTTGGAGTGCTTGTCTGATTCATAAGTTATTAATGTGAGGGATGGGAACAATGGGCAGGATACCTCCTATACAAAAAATATGAAGAACTATGAAAATGACAGTCTTGAAACTTGTAAAAAGTACATTAATAACTAATGTGAGGAGTCGTGGAGAATATGGGCGTAATCACAAAAGGCCAAAATTAATAAACACAAAAAATAAAATCTTCAAAGTAAAAGATCGCCAAAACAATGGCCAAAAACAAAAATCACAAAAAAACAAAAATCTACAAAGCTAAAAATCGCCAAAATCGAAAATCGCGAATAAAAATCGCCAAAAACAAAATTCGACAAAAAATCAAAAATTGCAGTAACCGAAAATCGGGAATAACTAAAATCGAAAAAAAAAAACAAAAAATCACCAAAACCGAAAATCGCGAATAACAAAAATCGTCAAAATCAACTATATAAAAAAAATCGCCAAAGTCACCTAAATCCAAAATCACAAAAAACAAAAATTGCCAAAATCAAAAATTGGAAAAAATAATAATCGCCGAAGTCAAAAATCGGAAAAAAATAAAAATAAAATAGTTTTCTACAAAATGTATTCTCAGTTATTTATTTCGTTACGATGGATGTAGCGGAGCGCATCGGGTTACAGCTAGTTTTGCTATAAAAGTTCATTTTATATATTTTTTCCGTCCGTCTGTTTGTCCATGTAAACTTTGTAATCAAACCACAGTTCGCAAATATGCATATCTTTTGATGAAATTTAGTATATAAGCTTCTGTCGGCCACAGGATGAACGCTATTGAAATTGATGAAAATCGGTTCGTTCAGACCTAGTCCCCAAACATATAATATCCACATTATCATATAGATCTCGACCAATTTGAGTTTGTGTATATTTATAACATCCATTTATCAATAGTCTAAAATTAAACCCTATAGAGAAATTCTTAAGCACAGCCCCCACATGGAGCTGATTCCCGACCTTCACTTAAGTCTATCAAAAAAAAAAAAAAAAAAAAACAATAATATTTTACAGATTTTTCTCAGAGTTGGTATATATATTTTTTTGCAAAAAATAAGTTCAAATCACCAGATATGGTCCGGATCGGTGCTTCTTTCGACCCAGTCCACATATAAATATGCATTCGATATGAACTTTTTCATATCCGAAGGCAAAACAATTTAAAACAATGTCATTCAAATTTGGTTTATGTTTATTTTCTATATCAAATTAGTCGGTATGGTATCTAAACGTATAGTCGTATAGCCAGTCCAGGTCGACTATAATTTTCTTTTTTTGATTTTGGTACGTTTTTTTAAGAAAGTAACAGTTTTTTTAAAAATGTGTTCTTGTTTCAAAATTACCTTTTCCTTAAACTGGCTTTAAAAAAACCGTTTCCTAGAATTTTTATAGAAAAGTATTTTTTATTAAAAAAAAGTATTTTTTTTTTATTAAAAAATAAATTTTCTTAAAAATGTAACTTTTCTGAAAAAGATTTTTTTTTTTTAATCTAAACTTCTGAATAGATAATTTTTTACCAACACAGTTTGCAATATTCCAAGTCCTGTATATTTAACTTCAATGAGTCCTGTAAGTTCTCTTTTAAAAAATTCCAAAAAAAACGTCCACTAAATTAAGCGTTTTGGTAGTTCAAACATTTGCTTATATAGTGATTTGGGCGAAGTAGGGGCTTTTTTATTTTAATTATTTACACCAATTCTGGCATTAATTTAAAAATAATTTAAAACTTAAGTTTAATTTAGTCAACAACAGCTTTATGACTGAACAAAGAAAAAAAACTTTCCTAATATAAGATTGAAGTTTTAAGTAACAAATTGAGGAATTGGCCAAGCGATTACATGCTAGTGTTTGTTGCGCCATTGTTTCGGTGTGTGTCTGTGTGAAATTTCGAAATCCTAAGTAATAAGACGATTAAGTTTGCTTAATTCCAACTTAAGTATCTTTACAAATGTCTTTGGTTTAAAATAACAACAACAAAACCACATGCCACACTACACAAGTCTTAAATTCTAAACAAACAGCAACAGTAATAACAACAATCACTAACCAAGACAGTGAAAAGCATGTTACCGGGGGTCAGGGGGTAGTAAAAGAGTTCAACATTTGTTTGTTTTTTTTTTTTTTAGTTTCTTCAATGGCCGTTAAACAACGAGACAAGAGTTTTACACTAATAAATAAATAGACGACAAATTTGAGATTAAAAGTCAAAATGATTAATTATTAAGTGTCAAATGGATGAAAACAAATAAAACAACATCACAAATACCACTGCTATGGACTTGAATCTCAAAAGTTTTTCCGCTCTGCAAAAATAAGTAAATGCCATAAAAAATAAACTTTTCTTAAAGTTTCACTTAATTTTTGTTACGAAACAAAATATGAGTTTCCAACAAAGTGTTGTTGTTACTTCTGTTTTTTTTTTAACATCTTTAACCTCATCACCAGCGTCAGGCTTAAGTTTTGTTCATCTTGGGCTGGAGTAGCGAAAAAAAATTTTTTTTTTGTTTCTTATTTCAAAATACAACTTCTTATAATATAATTATAGACCTTATTCGTATATAAATATTGTAAATTTATAACATTTAATTCTTTCATTTGTTCGTTCGTGTTCATTCAGATTTCCCAACTATCAGTAGTAGTTGGCATCAATTCAACAACTTTTTCTCACATATTTTTAATATTTTGACTAGTTGAAGGAAGTTTTGCCTTCGTTGGTTTCTCATTTCCGCATAAAGTTTTAGCTTGAATTTTTTCTTTTGTTTCTGTTAATTTTTATTTGTTGCACTTTTGCTCAGAACTCAAAAAAAAAAAAAAATTGAAAAGAATCTGAATTTATGTCTAATTGTGAGAAACCCATTAAGTGTGGAAATAAAGTGTAAGAATAACTGTTATTAAGAAAAGTTCAGATTTTATGGGTTTTGTTGATTAAAAATATGAAAGAAAAAGAACGAAAAGAAAAAGGGAATGTAAGATTAGTTCAGACTATAAAATGTATTACACATGTATTTAAATATGAAAAATCACTTATAATATTTATACGGCCTTTATCATAGACTAATGTAATTAAAATAAAATGGTTTAGAAACTCGCCATTGTGACAATCTAATTTCTTTATCTATAATATTAATAGGCAAGGCAATCTCTTGTTACCGATGTAGATTTGTCAGTTTTAATCCTAGTTTGAAAAAAACAGCGCTCATTTGAAAGGTATTTCATTTTAGCTGCCCACCAGATTTACAGATTCGCACCGTTTGGAACATTTTTTTTGAGTTAAATTAATATTAATTAATACGTACACAACATCCCAGGAAAAATTTCGTAATAGCAGCTCATTGATTTTTGCATTACCAATAATGACCTACCATAGCCCACTGCATTACTTCTAAAGTGAAAATAAGGCGTTACTAATAATGTGTTATACAGCTACTTATATCTCATGCCAGCGCCTTGCATACTGCATTACTTTCAAAGTAAAAATAATGAGTTCCTAGGCAACTAGCTACCTCCAGTGACATCCCCGTGTTAAAATAATGAGCTTATCAGCAAACTTCAACCAGTTACATCTCATTCTAAAACCCATTATTTGGTAATGTTTGTTTTTCCTGGGATTATACAGTAGTGTGTGTGTGTGTTTATTAAATTTGTTAATATGTTTGCAAAAATTATATATTAAAAGCCCTGTGTTGAATTGAAAAAAATTTTGGACATAAACCAATAACGACAATAACGCAATCGAATTTGGTTATAATATCTGTGGTCACAAGCGATAACCGCCTAAGTCGACTTAAGAACAATTTGAGTTATGTATGCTATCATATTCTACTAAAAATGCTTTATATTTACTTGAAATCCCCATTTCTCTGACACTGTCTAATAAAAAGTTATTAATGAAAACACTCTGACCTAAGTCGTAATGAGGAACCATTACATTTATATAAAAAGTTATTTTTCTCAAAAGCATGATTTTCGATTTAACGATTTTAGGCGGTTAATGCTTATGACCACAGATATTTGCATATCACACGCCCTTCGTTGGCTTGTGAATTGCTTGTGAATTGTATGTTCAACAAATATTTGTAATGGAATAAATTTAATGAATTAAATAGATTAAAACAAATCATTGAAAGAAATAAATTTAATGAAAAAATAAAATTTCCTACAATTTGCACTAAAATTTCGAGGGCTGGGCTCTGCTAGTATATAATTAATCTACGTATCATTTTTGCGATTGTAATAAAACTCGAAAGCATCGCGATAACCCTAAAAAAATTCCTCCGATGACGAGGGTGCATTTAAATTGGCTGTTAAATGAAGAGTATACGTTTTCACAGAGCAGGAAGAAAGCGACCGTCTGAAAACTACATTTCATTCATTTTAATTATTTATGAAGGAAAAATGGCACGTTTCTAATGGCAGAAAAGAAAATTTTATGACCAAACATTTCTCTTGGTTAAATGAATTCACAATAACTAAAGAAATTGAAAATAGCTTTTTGAGGTATACAAGTAATGCCAAACAAGAGGATGACCGGTAAAATCTTTAGAAGACAGTGTACATACACAAGAAAATGGTAGAAAAAAACAACATGCTGCCGCAACATTTATTGGAAAGCTATAAAGTACGTGACAAAATCAGACATCACAAAGCAGTGGCGATTGAAAGGCCAGTACGGCTACAAAGTAGATGAATTATGTATCCATCGTGTCCTTTCTGTCCCTATGGACAGATTTCCTAGCCAATCGACAAGCCCGTCGTCCTTTCATTGGTCCGGAACCATTCTCTGGTGTTCCAGTACGATGCATCAGAGAACAAATGAAGGAGTGGAGGGAATCACTAATTGCCAAAGACTGGAACAAAAGTCCCGGCCAACGGGAAGCTAAGAGATTTATAACTCCATCTAGTATTCAATCGGAAAGATTGATAAGAAAGACTTAAGGATCTTGACGGGGTTTTTTACTGGACACTGCAATAGCATCTACGAATAATCTAATACTTTAGAAAGGCCGTAGCACTCTATATGGACCTGAGATTGTCAAAGCAAAATATTTTATTCTCCGAAACTCCTTAAAGTATTATGAAGTTAACGTTTTTTCCGCATACCATAAAAATACTTCTGCATAAAAGAGAAGCAGTTTCGATTAGCTTACAGAAAACTGAAACGTCAGCAGAGGTAAAACATCACGATTTAGGGGATCATACTGAAGGACAGATAGATCTACTTCCGGATAAACGTACATTATTCAATTACTTTGTTAACTATAAATGGCATGACTACTACAGTTTCAAAAATGTTTTTTGACTTCTGTACTTCCTTTAAGGCTTAGAGTGAAACCTCATAGTATAGAAAAAATCCTTGTACATCATCTTTCATATGTGCCGTCCAATAGAAACATACTATATGAGGTGTTTAAGGCCAAACGAAACCAAATGTTAAATAATTAAAAAGTTTGTTTTTGTATTGAAGTTCTGTTGCCTTTTTTCTGTTTACTTTTTTTCACGCGTAAAATTTTGTCATTTTCTAGAAAAAGTGTATTTATTTATGTTTTAGATTACTTTTGTTTAATGCTTTAGTGGGTTCAGCTATTATTAAATAATTCTTGAATTCCTTATATTTATTTTTGATTTTGTGTTAATCATTTAATTTTAATAAAACTTTTAATATGAGTAACTAAGCCTTGATAGATCTTCTCCGAAGTTTTGGAATATTTCTAGAATTATCCGAAAGAAGACGAAATGCATTCCAAGCCTCAAATTAAATCGTAAATTGTATACAACAAATATTCAAAAATCTGAAATCTGAGCCAATGTTTGTTTTTCGAATGGAATCTACACAATGGAATGATTCATTTGGCCGTTTTTACCCTCTTAGTGTAAGAATTTCTTAAAATCCCTTCTAAGTCGATGTTGGCGCCGAGAGGGGAACCAACATTCCAAATTCAAAGTTTCTGGCGCGAAAGGTTTGGCTTGGGTTGGGATGATGATTCAGTCACGCTACTCTTTTATATATATAGAGTTTCCCAATTACCTAACAAAACTGCAGAGTTATTTACTTGTATAAAAATATTAAGCACAAACAATATATTTAATATAGAGTCAGCCATATTTTTTAAATATTTTTCTTTTTTCCTGGACGTTTTAACAGTAAATTTCATAATATTTTATTAATAAACTGATAATGGTCAATATAGAAAACGACCAAAAAACTATGAAACAAATTTTAGCTTCAACAAAAAAATATTTCGTATGCTTTATGAATATGATATCATTGAAATGTGTCCAAACAACTTAAATACAGTAAGCAATCTAAAAAAGGACGAGTTGCGAAAACAAATTTAGATACTCTGATATTAATATTGACTATTATATAAATATATTGATACATATTCAAGAATTATTTATACAAATTTTTTAAACAATATTTTTATATAAATTTCAGAAAATATTGTTTTCACTGTATTTAATTTCCCCAATTGATATTTGCTAAATAAGCTATTTTTCCGTTTTATTTCATATAATATTTTCTTTTTACTTGTAATATTCAATCAATAGCATACATACGAATATTCTCAATAAAAACGTATTTTATATGCCTGGCATGCAAACATATTGACTAAAGGATAATTTTGAAGAAAATTTTATTAAATTCGAGAAAATATTTCGTGTATGAGTTTATGATTGCAATTTGTTAGTTATAACAAATCAACAAAAATTTGGTAACTTATTGATAAATAATTTGGTTTCTAATTTATATATATATATATTCAATGTGTTCGTTTGTGCTACATATTGCCCAAGGCAGGGCCGCACGTTGTGTTGTACATTGAAAATAAAATGAACATAATTTCTAAGATTCGAAGAAAATATATGAAGTGATTTAAATTCTATGTAGATAGATAATTTTATATACAAAAGTCATAAATTTTATATGAAATTTTTCAATTTCTGAATATATTTTCATAACGAAAATGTTTCTCTATACAAAAAAAAAATTTTTAACATTACTGTCTCAGAATATGGGATATTTTTCTTACTTTTAATGAAGGACAGATACTTCGAACTATTAACAACTGAAAAAACCTTTTCAATGCAGAAAACAGCATTTCAGATTCTATGAAATATGTCTTAGAATTAAAAAAATTTATTGTACGCAATGTTCCTTTACCTAAGAATATCTCTATACATATAAATTGTTTCCAAGGAAAAGTCGATTTTGAACATACTTTTTCAAGAAGAGGTACTTTATTACAAAAAGTGCTTTTTATACCCTATACCACTATGTGGTTTGGGTATAATGACTTTGTGCTGCTGTTTGTAACAACCAAAAATATTTGACCTAGACCCATCTTTAATTATACCGATCGAATCAGAATCACTTTCTGAGTTGATTTAACAATGTCCGTCCGTCCGTCCGTCCGTCCGTCCGTCCGTCTGTGTGTCCATGTAAACTTTGTAATCAAACTGCAGGTCGCAAATATGAACATATTTTGATGAAATTTGGTATATAAGCTTTTATCGGCGATGGGATAAACGCTATTGAAATTGGTGAGAATCGGTCCATGTTCAGACCTAGCCCCCATACAAATTACCCCTATGAAATCAACATAAATTGTCATAAGATCCAAATTGTCATATAGATCTTACTCACATTGGGTTTATATTCGTTCATTACATCCATTAATGAGTAGTCCAAAAATTATCCCTGTGGCCCCATATAGAGCTGCTTCCCGATTTTCACTTAAATCTATTAAAAAACAAAAATATTGCACTGGTTCTTCTCAAATTTTGTTTGTATATATTTTTGCAAAATACAAGAGACTTTACCAAACATGATCAATATCGGTCCATTTTTCGACCTAGTCCCCATATAGATATAGCATCCGATATGAACTTTTTCACTCAAATTTGGTTTTTGCTTATTTTCTATGTCCAGTCAGTTGCGCCTAAGAGATACGGTTTCTAAACGCATGGTATAGGGTATCGTATAGTCGGTCTAGTCCTACTATAAAATTCTTACTTGTTGTTTTTCATTTTTAATTTTTCAGTTCTTATTTTTCATTTTTTATTTTTCATTTTTCATCTTTTATTTTTCATTTTTCATTTTTCATTTTTTATTTTTCATTCTTCACTGTTTATTTTCCAATTTTAACATTTCATTTTTTATTTTTCATTTCTTATTTTTCATTTTAAACTTTTCGTTCTTCATTTTTCATTTTTTATTTTTCATTCTTCATTTTTTATTTTTTATTTTTCATTTTTCATTTTTCATTTTTCATTTTTCATTTTTTATTTTTTATTTTTTATTTTTTATTTTTTATTTTTTATTTTTTATTTTTTTATTTTTCATTTTTTATTTTTCATTTTTATATCCTATACCACTATGTGGTTTGGGTATAATGACTTTTTGCTGCTGTTTGTAACTACCAAAAATATTTGACCTAGAGTCATCTTTTATTATACCGATCGAATCGGAATCACTATCTGATTCGATTTAACGATGTCCGTCCGTCTGTGTGTCCATGTAAAGCTTGTAATCAAACTACAGGTCGCAAATATGAATATTTCGATGAAATTTGGTATGTAAGCTTTTATCGGCCATGGGGTGAATGTTATTGAAATTGGTGAGAATCGGTCCATGTTCAGACCTAGCTCCCATACAAATTACCCCTATGAAATCAACATAAATTGCCATAAGATCCAAAATATCATATAAATCTTAGTCAAATTGGGTTTGTATGTGTTTATTACATCCATTAATCAGTAGTCCAAAAATGATCCCTATGGGACAACTCTTAGTCATAGGCCCCATATAGAGCTGCTTCCCGATCTTCACTTAAATCTATCAAAAAACAAAAATATTGCACAGATTTTTCTCAAATTTGGTTGGTATATATTTTTTCAAAGTATAAGTGACTTTACCAAATATGGTCAGGATCGGTCCATTTTTCGACCTAGTCCCCATATAAATATATATTCCGATATAAACTTTTTCATATCTGCAGCGAAAAAAATTAATAAAAATGCCACTCAAATTTAGTTTATGCTTATTTGCTATATCCAATTAGTTGTACCGAAGAGATAGGGTCTATAAACCATGGTATAGGGTATCGTAGAGTCGGGCTAGACCGACTATAATTTTCCTACTTGTTTTAAATAAAAATGTCCTTCTTTTTAATTATTGGCCAACACTCAGGGGATGCCCCCTACAGATGCAGTGCATTGTGCTGCTCTCAGAAAAATATGTTACGGGAAGGAGGAAAGAGGAAGTAGTGTTTGTGGATATTTGACTTAAATTTTGTTAGATTGTAACTGTCAGGAAAGACCTGTACGGGGAGTTTATATCACAAACGGCTAGTTCGACTGATAAACGAATTCTCTCTGTAATGCGTTGTGCGGTTAACTGGATAGTAAAGTACAAAGTGATGTGATTTACTAGAGAAGAGGGTAGAGTGAACTGTGACTCGTACACTTAAAGTGAATTCGCTAATCTCAGAAGAATATTTCCTATGGTAGTATCTATATAACAGTGCTCCACAGCCCACATTCCAACGATGTTCCAACGAGTCAATAGCGTTGGATAACCTACTGTCTTTAATGAGCATCAACGCCCTACTTTGTACACGGTCCAGTAGCTCCAACATAGACTTTGAAGCTTCTGCCCATATGCGGGCAGTGGGCAGAAGGAGTGAAGTAATTTTTGGACCATTTTAGAAAACCAAGTCACTTGAAGGCTTCTTTCGACACTTGAAAAACATGCTCGTTCCAACGAACATCACATTGAATTCTAATACCCAGAAAATCAAGAGTATCCGATTCCTCAATACCTATACCACCCATATATACAGATGATATTGTTGGATCCGGGGCCCTATGGGTCAACAAACAAGATTGAGTCTTCTGCACCTAAAATCAACCCATTTGGAGATCGTTAACAGATCTTGATTGAGTGGGTCATTCATTATCCGCCTTTTGCCTCCAACCTCCAAAAAGGCTTGGCCTATAGTTGAAGGAAAATGACTGACAAATATTGCTGTCATCTGCGAAAGACTATTTAGAATTAAAAGTTGGACCAAGAAAGTCGTTCAGAAAGATAAGGAAAATAGAAGGAGAAAGAACGGAACCTTGGGGTACACCTGAATTAAGCTGAAACTCATTAGATGAGACCCCATCAATAACTCCATGTATTGTGCGGTCTCTGAGAAAACTCGACATGAATCGAGAGAAGTCAATACCGACCCCAAATGCAATAAGCTTTGATATCAATGCACCGTGCCACACGCGATCGAACGCCTTGGAAATATCTAGAGCAAATGCTTTACTTTCACCAAAATTGTGAATGGATGGACTCCATCGGTCAGAAAGAAGAGCTAGCAGGTCTCCCGTAGAACGACTTCTATGGAAACCATACTGTCGATCATTAAGAAGTGAGTATGCCTCTAGGTAGTGGACAAGTTGGAAATTGATCATGTTCTCCATCACCTTTAAGAGCGAAGAGCAGATTGCAATTGGACGGTATTTTTCAGGGTTATTAGCGTCACCCTTTTTAGGGATTGGTTGAACATTTACAACCTTCAGCACCAGGTAATTGATTATTAAGAAAAGGTACTTTTTTAAGAAACGACATTTTTTTAAGGAAAGTGAATATATACTTTTTAAGGTACTTTTTTGAGGTAAGGTTCTTTTTGGAAGAAAATTTATTTTTTAATTAATTTTAATTACTTTCTTAAGAAAGGCTACTTTTCTAGGAAAGGGTAATTCTGTTTGATAGGGCAATTTTTTAGGGAAAGGTATTTTTTGAAGTAAAGGTTATTTTTAAGAAGAGGCTTTTTTAAGAAAATGTACTTCAAAGAAAAGATACTTGTTTAGGAAAATGTTCTTTTTTAAGAAATGGCCCTTTTTAAAGAAAAGGTAATTTTACAGAATATTTTTTTTTTTGCGAAAATAAACCATATTTAGAAAAGGTACTTTTTAAGAAAATGTAATTTGTTTCAAAGATTTTTTTTAAATGCGCTTTTTTACTTTTCTAAGAAAATTTACTTTTTTAAAAAAAGTACTTCTTTTAAGGAGAGGTAGCTTTTTAAGTAAGTGTACTTTTTTAAGAAAATGTAGGTTTTTAAGATACTTAAAAAAGATACTTTTTAAAAAAGGTACTTTTTAAAAAAGGTACTTTTTGAAAAAAGACAGTTTTTAAAAATGGTACTTTTTTTCAGAAAACATACTTTTTTATATATGGAATATTTTTAAAAAACAGTACTTTTTCAAGAAGATGTAAATTTATAGGAAAAGGTATCTTTTTAAGAAGATCTAAATTTTTAGGAAAATACACTTTTCTTAAAAAGGAACTTTTTAAGAACAGATCATTTTTCAACAAAATCACTTTTTTAAAGTAAATTTTTTTTTAGAAACAGTACTTTTTTTGACACGACTTTTTTAGGAAACTGAACTTTATATGAATAAATACTTTCTTATAGTTACTTCTTGGTAATTAGTTTTTTTTAGAAATTGTACTTATTTAGGAGAAGGTACTTTTTCAAGGAAATTCGTTTTTTTTAAGAGAAACGTACTTCTTTAAAATATGTACTTTTTGAAGAAATCGTGAATTTTTGAGACAAAAATACTTTTTAAATAAAAGGTACTTTTTTAAGAAAAGGAATTTTGTTAAGAAATCGTAAATTTTTAAGACAAGAATACGTTTTTAAGAAAAGGTACTTTTTTAAGAAAATGAACTTTTTGAAGAAATTGTACCATTTCGCGACAAGGCAGTTTTTTGCGAAAAAGAATTTTTTCAGAAAAATGTTCTTTTCTTAGAAAAGATACTTTTTTACGAAAAAGTACTACTTTTCCTAATGCTGAAAAAATATCGTACGAAGAACGCATTTGGAACGCATCGAAAAATGGTTTTTCAATCCCATATAGTAAATATATTTGTGATCCTTATAACAACTTCAGTCGATTCCGTCTGCCTGTCTGTGTGCACTGCAAATACTTTGCTTCCTCACTGGAAACTGGTATGGGAACTCCTAATTCATCTTTGTTCTCGATGACATCTCCAAATTTCAACACGTAAGTACCAAAACTTGCGGAAATTTCTATAGATCTTCGTACTATTCCACCCAGGAAGACCATTTTTGCTATTCGTTTCTATTATGACACGACTGCCGAAAAATTAAAAACGTTATAAAGTCTAAGTTCAATAATGCAGCACCTGACAATATTCTCGTTTTTAAAATAAACTCAAAGAATAGGGCCTCCTTCAAAATAATTATTCCATTTGACCTATTTTATCAATTGTAGACACTAACTTTTGGCAAAAATATGCACTGGTGCGTGAATTTATTCATCGTGACAAAAATTTTGCTCGTCTCCCAACTTCTGCTCACCAGAACCCAAAAAAACTAGTATCAATCTCAAATCTTAACATTGTTTATCAGAATGTAAATGGGATAAACACTTAGCTATCTAATACTTATATTCCAGAATAAATACGATTTTGATTTTGGCTAAAAAGTAGTATTAGTAACTCCGAAATAATGTGTGCTATGTATCAAATCTTTAGGCGAGATCGAAAAGGAAAGCTTGGTGGCGATGTTTTAATTGCTGTGTCGAGTATGTATCCGTGTGAGCAAATCATCGTTGAAAACTCTTCAAATTTAGAGCTAGTTTTATATACCTTCCAACTCCGATTTCCAACTATATGAAAAACACGCTTTAGCAATTAGATGTGTAACAGATAAATTTAGACCAGATGACAACCGATTTAAATATTCCGGCAGCATCTTGGATAACCTTAGATGATACTGATTTCTTAGTTCCAATTACCCCAACTGATTGGACATCCATAAATTTCTTGCTGATATGTATGTTTTCCAAATAAATGACGTTCCTAACTGCAATGATTGAATGCTAAATCTCGTGTTTATAAATAACCCCACACTATTCAGTGTGTAACTAGAACAAATCCGTTGTGTTTTCCTGAGTATTGTCATCATCCAACATTTTTAATATCCACACCACTCCCACAGAGACCTTAAATTTCTAGTGCTTCTGAATCATTATGCTTTAAAAGAACTAACTTCCAAATGTTACATCAATTACTATCTGATTATAACTGGACTGAAATGACTTCATTTTCAAACAATGGAAGTAATTTTGATTAACAAATTTAACGAAACTGTTCCTTTAATAAAATTAGCTAAAGCAAATGCTCCTTCATGGAGTACAAACATACTGGCGTGATTGAAAATTCATTAGAACAGGCTTTATAAAAAAATTTAGGAAAAGTAATATATGTATTTAATTAACAGAAGTCATTATAACCTAGAAAATAAAAGATGATACGATAGACATCTCAGTAAAATTAATTTAAATATTAGAAAAAATCCAAAAATGTTTAACAACTTTGTAAATTCAAAACATAAAATTTCATCACATCCCCATCCCCACTATGAAAATGAATCGTACTGTGTTTTAAAACACTGTTTATATTGCAAATGTTTTTGCTAAATTCTTTTCGTCCGCATGGTAAAAATTTTTGCCAACCTAAAGGTAGGCCTAAAAATCGTCCACAATAATGCACAGAGCTTATTGAATAAAATTGATGAATTCAGACTTATTTTCATAAGCTCTAATTTCGATGTAGTTTGTATCACTGAAACTTGGCTTGCTGACTCATTACAACGCTAAAGACATTAAGCATGTCATACAATTTTCAATTCAATTCTTTATTTTGTTAAAATAATATTTACATTTTAATCTTAAAAATATATATATATATATAAATAGTTCAAGCTTTTGTACTTTTTCTTCTTAATAATTAATAGTAATTTACAAAATTATACACATATATACATATAATACTATTGGAGGCAAAATTTAAAAAAACCTATTTGAAGCTTTTTTTTTATTTTAATGAAAACCACTTATAGATCTACTTACAAGCTAGCTAAGCTGATGTCAATTCATTAATATAGGGGTGTTCAGAACAAAAGCATCTGGAATAAAAGTTTGTAGTCAGTTTGTTTAACCTAAAAACAACAAGATCTATATTCGAAATTGTGTGAAGCCTTAGTGTTGGAAAAAACCACGGAAGATTATATATAAGTTTGAGTAATTTGTTTTGTGCGCTTTGAAGTTTTTTACTATGACAGGCTGCACTTTTAGCCCACATAGGAGCTGCATAAAATATTAGGGCATGAAAAATTAGTTTGAATATTAATTTTTTGTTTTCTAGAGCAGAGTTTCGGTTTATAAAAGGATAAAGAACGCGGGTCAGAATATTCACTTTGTTTATTATGTACTGTACATGCTCTTTAAATTTCATTTTTGGATCAAGAATTATTCCTAAATATTTTACTTTTTGTTCCCATGGAACTTCCGTGTTTAAAAAAAATGATGTTTCTTTGCGGAATATAACAAGATTTTCTTTTTCGTGTAAAATATATAGCCTGCGTTTTATCAGAATTGAGTGTTATTTTCCACTTATTGAAATAATTTGTTAATTTTTCTAAATCCCTTTGAAGGTTGGAAATAATGTTTTCAGAGAGTATATCGGAACATAATACTGCTGTATCATCTGCAAATACGGACATGGTGCAACTTTCAAGATGGGGCAAATCTGAAGTATACAAGTTGTATAAAACAGGTGAAAGACAGGAGCCCTGGGGACATCCTGCAGGTATACTAAAAGTTTCAGAACATAATGAACCAATATAAACTTTAAAGGAGCGACTAGACAGAAAACTTTCGATTATTTTAATTAAATAACTGAGGACGTTAAAACTAATCATCTTATAAATAAGGCCATCGTGCCACACAGAATCAAGGGCAGCTTTGACGTCTAGTTGATTTTGAAGGTCAAAATTTTTGGTTACCAAATTTCTGATTCGTACTATGGATTGAACTGTGTTGTGCTCCTTTCGGAAGCCGAATTGATGGTTAGGAAAAATTCCGTTAGATTCAATATGGAACATTAGTTTTTCATTTATTATTCTCTCGAAAATGTTACCTATAGACGGCAATAGGCTAATTGGATGATATGAAGCGGGGTTATCTGTAGGTTTGTTCGGCTTTCGAATTGGAATAATTTTGGTTTCTTGAAATCTAACGGAAAGTAGCTTTGTTTTAAACATGAGTTAAAAATAACGGTTTTTGGAAGATATTTAAGACATTTATTATTAACTCCATCAATTCCAGCAGCCTTTCTTGCTTTTAGCTTTTTAATTACATCACTAATTTGAGATGTAGTTATTAATATACCATCGGAGATGTTAGGAGCACTTAATCTAAACGATTGATATAATTCATTAACTTGCGAGTTTGTGTCAGTGTCACATAAATTGTGGAAAATTGAGTGATTAGATGCAAAAGTTTGGGCCATAATATTACATTTTTCAACATTTGTAGTGAATCTAGAGTTGTTGTGTTTTAAAATAGGTATAGTGTTACCTTTTTTTCTCGTTATTTTGGTAAGGTTTCAGAACGGAGCTGCTTTTTTGTCCAAAGTTGCCAGTAAATTGGACCAATACTTATTTTTTAGTTTTTCCATTTCCTCGCCTATTTTTCTATTGAGGATTTGCATTTCATAAAAATCTGTCAGGCTACGATATCATTGCCAGTTTTGTCGGCAAGCATTTCGTTGTTGTATGCAAATTTTCAAATACAATGGTAGGGATTTCCGCTGAAACGAAGGTGATTTTTTTGGAATGCTTATATCGATGGCCTCATTTATAAGGTTCTTAAATTGTGTAATCACCAAATCGATTTGATCATTAGAAGTAATATCCCTTATATCGGGAATATTAATTAGTATTTCTTATAAGGTATCTCTGGAAAGATAACCAATTTGCATTTTTATAGTCAAGCAAGTGGACCTGGTAACTTCACTAGTGAGATTTATTTGAACTGGTAGGTGATCAGAACTAAGGCTATTCAAAACAACTGCAGAAGAAATTACATTAGGTACATTAGTTAGGAAAAAATCTAGAGTACATCCTTGTCTGTTAGCACTAGCAGATACATGGTTTGTTCACATGGATAAATAATATTGATGTTATATGATGTAAGCTTCTCATTTAAGGTATTTCCCCAACAGTTTGCTCTTAAACAGCCCCAGTTCCGATGCCTACTATTAAAATCACAACAATACATCTTTCATTTCTCTTTCACTTGTGCTACTCAACATGCGTATATCAGATGAAAAAAGGTGTTTTCTATTTCTGTCTACACCAGCTGAACCACCTGGAAAGTAACACGATAAAATGTCTACACTACCAATATTAGTAAAAATTTTGACTCAAATATTTATACCCTATACCACTATGTGGTTTGGGTATTATGACTTTGTGCTGCTGTTTGTAACAACCAAAAATATTTGACCTACACCTATCTTTAATTATACCGATCGAATCAGAATCACTATCTGATTCGATTTAACGATGTCCGTCCGTCCGTCCGTCCGTCTGTGTGTCTATGTAAAGCTTGTAATCAAACTGCAGGTCGCAAATATGAATGAAATTTAGCAAATATGTGATGAAATTTAGTATTTGATCTTTTATCGGCTATGGGATGAACGCTGTTGAAAGTGGTGAGATTCGGTCCATGTTCAGACCTAGCCCCCATACAAATGCACCCCTATGAAATCAGCATATATTGCCATAAGATCCAAATTATCCCACAAATCTTAGTCAAATTGGGTTTGTATGTATATATTACATCCGTTAATCAGTAGTCCAAAAATGATCCCTATTGGACAACTCTTAGTCATAGGCCCCATATAGAGCTGCATCCCGATCTTCACTTAAATCTATCAAAAAACAAAAGTATTGCACAGATTTTTCTCAAATTTGGTTTGTATATATTCTTTCAAAGTATAAGTGACTTTACTAAATATGGTCAGGATCGGTCCATTTTTCGACATAGTCCCCATTTATATATAGTATCCGATATGAACTTTTTCATATCTGCGGCGAAAAAAATTAATAAAAATGCCACTCGAATTTGGTTTATGCATATTTGCTATATCCAATTAGTTGGACTGAAGAGATAGGGTCTCTTAACCATGGTATAGGGTATCGTATAGTCGGGCTAGACCGACTATAATTTTCTTACTCGTTTCAATTAACTTAGTATTAATAATTGGTAATAAATTGTGTTGAATGTTTTTTTTAACAATAATTGTAATGCCGCCTCCTCTTACGACTTCTCTATCGTTTCTATAGACAAAAAAATCTCTATTCCATATAGAAATATTTGAATTAAGCAACGTCTCTGCCACTAAGCATACATCCACGTTGTGGTTTTCTAAGAACTGGAACAATTCTAAACTTTTGTTGCGAATGCCTCTAGCATTCCAAGTAACAATCTTCACCATTATGAAAGAAATTTACATGCGAGGTTAGTTATTACCTCAAATTGATCTGCCTTACTTCTGCAATCACGAAGATTAGTAATAAGCTCAAGAGTTAAGCTTCTAATTTCTTGCAACGTGAATAAATCACTGCTAGAATTATCGTTAAAATTGCTGTTGTTGTTATGTTGCCATACCCCTGTAGAATTAAGAACATTTTGACGTAGGGTGTTAGGAAAATTTCTGTTGTAATTTATAGGGTTGATGCTATTATTATTACGTGGAATAGACCGTGTTGGTTTTAAACGTTGTCTTTTTTCTAAGTACGTAGCCCTACTTGGGCAATAATCGGAAAATGATTTGTGGTCGGCATTGCAATTAGCACATTTGATAGTTGGCACCTTACATTCGGTTGTTTTGTGTGAACCAGCACATTTTGCACAGAACGTTTTAACCTTGCACCTGTTGGAACCGTGGCCAAACATTTGGCAATTGTAGCACTGGGATATTTTATTTTTTTTGGTTTTTTAGAACTCCCACTTGATTTTTACATATTCTATGTCAGAATAATTTTGTCTTAATTCTTTCATCGTTATGGACTGTCGTTCAAAATAAACTACATAAATGAAATATTCGATGTTGTGATTATTCTTTTTAACCACTAATTTAACGTCTAAACATTTTAAGCCAAGTCTATAAGCTTCTGCTTAATTATTGTAGGGTCGTACTTATCAAGTCCAAATAGGAGAGCCTTATAGGGTTTTTCGCTTTTAGTTGCATGTGTGAAAAATTCATATGAGTTTATAAGAGCAGCACAGACCTTATCAAAACATTCCTTACAAAGGCAAAACAGCTTAAGACCAATTGAAATTTTTCTAATGGAGTAATCAGAAATTTTATTTGTTCTACATATTTCATGAAGTTCTTCTATATTACACTTCAATACTGTTATATGTGATATTGTTACTTTTATTGGCTTTTGCACAATTTCTTCATCATCTTCATTGTCTTCTAGCGCTTGCAGCGGATATTAATAATTTGTTGATATTTTTGGCTGATTTGCTTTCAGCGAATTGTTATTGGATTTTTGTTTTTTACTCATTGTGGAAACGCATAATGCGTTTACATCTTCATTTGATGCTCGCTTTATGTTGTTTTTTGTTGTTGTGGTTTTATGTACAAATTGTTATTGTTCAATTGTATGCACAAAATGTTATTTTGTGTTTTGTTTAATTTTTTTTTTAATATGAAATTCTTTTACTTTGTTTTATATACTTGTAATACGAGAAACACACGTCATTATACTACAAGAGCATTAGCAGAACTGAGCATTAGCATACAATGTCATACAATGTTGTTGCAATTTTAGGTAATTTTAACTCTAAAATTCTTTGAAATCATCTCTCAAGGATAACATGGCATCTCTAGGACTTACGGGTTAAGAAAATACAACCATGTGTCTACTTACGCAAAAAGCTTGTACGGAGTATCTTTTGAAAACTTACTTAAGATAGGAGTACCAATACTCTTACCTAAAGTTATTTCTACAAAAAACCCGCAATATATATATGCCAAAAATCAGTTTGCAAGAACGAGTTGGGGCAAACTAATCGTCATGACAAGACATCGACATTTAGTTTCGGAATGACATGCCGCTCGTCTTTGGAATACAGTTCCACATGAACAACAGCTGAATAGCAATGCAATGCATTTTAAAACTTTTTTGTTTAAATTTTTCACTTTATCTTTTTCCATAAGCTATTTTCTGTGATATATGTAATTTCTTTTTTTTTTTGTATCTATGCTATTTCTGTTCGTAAATAATACTGTACTAGAATTAAAAGACTTTGTGTTGTTGTACACGATATCAATAATGATATCCTTATGATATACCAAGGCTGACATTAATTAATATTTCATCCTTAGATATGTTGACTCTTCTTAAGAGTCTAACATGTATAAAAAATTCATTTAATACCGGTCCATATGGTATTCTCAGCTGAATTCTTAAAAAATTATGCCGAAGTATTGGCTACTCCGCTAAAACTCATATATAATAACTCTCTTAATTTTGGATTCTTTGTGGTTTATGGGGTCTCCGGAATTTATTTCGATGCGTTACAAACAGAATGACAAACCTATATACTCTCTACACAGTGGTTTGATTGGTATAACAATTATATTTATTTATTTATTTATTTATTTATTTAATAACTATGTAATAATAAATTATTACAAAATTATATTAAGTAAGCACTAGCTGCTAAGGCCATCGGCTCATAATTTACATAATTATTTTTTTAACAATTATAATAATAAGTGACTACTTTAGATTTTAGTAATTTCTTATAGAATTTTTTAAACATCAGCCGATAAGTAAGCAATGCATACAGTAATTACCAAATAATCCTGAACGTATTCAAATCATTTTAGTCGAAAGTTTTTAGCCTAACTAAGTACTGTATTTTATTTTACTTGTTCAAAAGATAGTTAAATATTGTGTACACTTTATATTTTAAAGTGTCCCAAACATACTTATACTTTAACTAAAATGTTATAAAAAAAAATTGTTGTCCCCTTATTATCATTTGAGAGAATAAAATCATCTAAAACCCCATAAGTACACAATACAAATCATTTTTTTTTTTTAATTTTTCCCATTTGTAAATACTATTGCAAAAGGGACCATTCAATTTATTTTTTAATAATTCGTATACGTGAATTGTATTTGCCATTATCCTGCTCTGCCACACACAACATCAGACATATCAAAAGGATAATAGACCATTATATGTAAGTATTGAACTCTTTATAATAAAATTAAATAAAACTCATTACATAAATGTCAAAAACACGAAGGCAAAACAAATAAACTAACAAATTTTAGTTAAGGCAAAAAATATCCTTTTCTTTTCGATTGTCGAACAGTGTGCGAGAGGGCATAAAAATAGAAAAAAGAAGTGTGAAAAATTCTATTGTTCAGAGAAGCAGAAAAAGGATCACATTATGATTATTGTATTTTTTCTGCAAATTTTGCACAAAAATTGCCAATTGTGGTGGCTTTATGATATTTGGGGAAATTAAGCAATTTTCAATGTAATTTTAGTCAATGGATGATTGGATATTGTGGGCAGAGTTAAATAAAGGAAGGATAAAAAGGACGATGGTATGTTTCTGGTGGTATTTCAAAGAAAAGTTATGTCTAAATAGGATTTACTATTATTGAATTTCATTCTTTAACAATTTCTGAATAAAACATTTAAAATAAACTTTCTTTCTTTATTATCATCAAAGGTAGATAACATCCACTTTGGTTATATATAACATTTTAGTGCAACTTCTTCTTTGGTGGAGTATAAAGTATAATTTAAATGAGTGCTAAACAACAATAAATACAAGAATATTATTAAGTAAAAATTAGAGCTAGAGATAAAAAATTGTCACTGGTTAGACTAATTTTCTTAACGTTACGAATGTTAAAACCGATCGGAGTGCTCAACAATCAATCAGACAGGAATTGCAGAAAAAAATTTGTTTCACTGAATTCTGAAATATAATAAATAAGTAAATTTTTTTAAGGATTGACTATTTAAATATTTTAATTGCACATAAACTTAAAAGTACCTTTTCCATAAAACGTACTTTTTCCACAAATCGTAAAAAATAAAAAAGTGATTTTTTACGTTAAAAGTACCTTTTTAAAAACACAATTTTTCAGGCAAAGTACCTCCTCTCCATAAAAAGTACTTTTCTTTATAAAAGGTATCTTTCTTTGTAAGAAGTATCTTTTTCATAAAAAAGTTATTTATATAACAAGTAAAAAAATTATAGTCGGTCAAGCGTAAACCAAATCTGAGTGGCATTATTATTAATTTTTTTGGCTGCAGGTATGAAAAAGTTCATATCGGGTGCTATTTTTATATGGGGCCTGGGTCGAAAAATGGACCGATCCTGACCATATTTGGTAAAGTCACTTATATATTGAAAAAATATAAACAAACCAAATTTGAGAAAAATCTGTGCAATATTTTGGTTTTTTGATAGATTTAAGTGAAGATCGGGAAGCGGCTTTATATGGGGCCTATGACTAAGAATTGTCCAATAGGGATTATTTTTGGATTACTGATTAATGGATGCAATTAACATATATAAACCCAAGTCGACCGAGATCTATATGATAATTTGGATCTTTTGGCAATTTATGTCGATTTCATAGGGGTCATTTGTATGGGGTCTAGGTCTGAACATGGACTGAATTTCACCGATTTCAACACCGTTCATCCCATGACCAATGGAAGCTTATATACCAAATTTCATCAAAATATGTTCATATTTGCAACCTGCAGTTTGATTACAAGTTTACATGGACACACAGACGGACGGACGGACATCGAAGTGATTCTGAGTCGATCGGTATAATAAAAGATGGGTCTAGGAAAAATATTTTTGGTAGTTACAAACAGCAGCACAAATTCATTATACCCAAACCACATAGTGGTATAGGGTATAAAAATACTTACTTCATAGAAAGTACCTCTATAAAAAAAGTACCTTTTTCATAAAAAGTACCCTTTTCATAAAAAGAAAATTTTTCATCAAAAGTTAATTTCCCATAAAAAGTGCCCTTCTTCGTACAAAATACATTTTTCATGAAATGAATAAAATGAAATGAATTAATTCTTCCCAATTTAAGGGATTTGTTAAACATATAAGTCAAAGGAATTTACAAAGAATGTGGGCAACGCTTTAAAATGCAACTGGAAACACCCTCAGGACCAACAGCAAACGACAGTTTCAATAATGTCAGCGCATTCAGAACTGTGTGTTGATTGATGGATGGTATATTAATAATTGAAGATTCTGGTATTATGTATGGATACTGCAAAAAATTCTGCAGACATATTACTTATGGAGTTATCATCTGAAGATTCTAAATCACCGTACTTCATAACCGATGGAAAGTCCACAGTACGTCTTTTAGAGTTAGTAAATTTATAAAAAGATTTTGGATTATTTTTTAGATTATATCTTACTTTAATAAACAGTTATTATAGGAGAATTGATTAGCAATAGTAAATTCTGATCTTGATAATTAGTACTGGCAGAACCCAACCCTCGAAGTTCGAGTGCAAATTCTAGGAAATTTTATTTTTTCATTTAACAAATAATTTTATAAGAGCCTTAATTTATGCTAATCAATTTTAGCTAATTCACAATTCAACAAAGGGCTTTTTATAATAAACACACAGTATGTGTTTTATGTATGTGTTAGTAGCCACTTTAAATGAGCATTACTCCGAAAAAATGTTCCAGACTGTACAAATATGTAAATTTGGTGGACAGCTAAAAAGAAATACCTTTCAAATAAAATACATTTGGTCCAAGTGGGGATAAAACGGTAGAACAAAACATCGGTAACAAGAAATCACCTAGCCTATTTATATTATAGATTATAGATTTCATATACTCTATCAATGTTCCATATTTTTCAAATTTTTTAACATTTTGTTTTTTTTTTAGTTTTTAAGTCGAGATAGATGTTTTGTATTCCAAGGAGGAGGTAATAATTTAAAAAGATGTTGATAAAATGTATGCAGACACAAGTCCAAATTGTCACTTCAACGATATAACACATTTATCCAGTCATTTTGGGACAGATGAAGTTGTAAATCCTGGTCATTTGTTTATTAAAGCAATTGGTTTTATCGGTGGGACATAAATTTTTTATGAAGAGGACAGAAACAGAAGCAAGTTATCTCAATTGTTGGATGGCATATATCTTCTGGATAATAAATAGCGCTCTGTCGCAATAAATAAAAATCATTCATTAAAGGCCATTAACAAAAATAAGGTCAAACACTTTACCAAATATATTTGTGATGGAGTTGACTTGGAAAAGACAATTTGGTAATAAACCATGAGCAAATGCAGCTAAAGAATCTGTAGAATGAGATGAAACTAAATAATTAGAGACATGATCAGCTTTTCAGGATATAGACGGCATGTTAAAATCTCAAGTTAACATTAATAAATCAGCTGGTTTTAAATAATTATGGATTAAGTCAACAGCTTTCAGATGATCCTCATAAACATAATAATCCCCTTTTTCATAAAATTATCTTTTTCATAAAAATAACCTTTTTCATAATAAGTAACTTTTCCCATACAAAGTGCATTTTTCATAAAAAGTATCTTTTTCTTAAAAATAACCTTTTTCATTAAAACTACTTTTACATAAAAAGTAATATTTCCATAAAAAGTACCTTTCCCATAAAAAGAAGCTTTTTCATAAAAAGTATATTTATCATAAAAAGTAAATTTTTCATAAAAGCTACGTTTCTTCGTGGAAAGTACCTGTTCCATAAAAAGTACCTATTCCATAAAAAGTACCTATTCCATAAAAAGTACCTATTCCATAAAAAGTACCTTTCTTCCTTAAAACATACTTTTCTTATGAAACGTAACATTTTCATAAACACAAGCTCTTTCATAAAAAGTTCCTTTTTTATAGAATTTCTGTTTCATAAAAAGTACTTTTTTATAAAAAGTATCTTTTTCATAAAAAGTATCTTTTTCATAAAAGTACCTTTTTAATAAAAACTAACTTTTATATAATATAATACCTTTTTGATAGAAAGTCCGTTTTTCATACAAAGTATCTTTTTCATAAACAATAACGGCTCTAGGAAATATCACAAATGAAAAAAATTCAAAAATGATTCAATGAAAAATGACCCGAAAAATGCCCAAAAAATAAGAAAAATGGCTAAAATTTAAATGTTGTCCAAAAATATCAAAAATTGCTCAAAGATATGAAGAATGTTTTTAAAAAATGCCCAAACCATTAATCAATATTTTCCATATGAAAATTCACACCAAAAACAATTAGAATTATGCAAAATTGAATATTTATTTATATAGAAGTTAATTTTTCGCGCGATATTTTGTTAGAATTTTTCGCCCACTATGCAAGGAAGTACCAGCTTCTGATGTCCCGCACTTTCGTTCCTTTATAAAAATTACATAACTTTTTTTATAATGCCTTAATTAATGAAGAGAGATTCAAGTTAACAATAATCTGCATTTATTCCCTTATGAAATTTAAAAAAAAAAATCGCGCTAGATGCTCTCAGCATTTTAAAGATGCAAGCAACCAGTTTGGAGAAAGGATGGTGCTCTTTTCACTGCATATATTGACATGAAGTTTTATAACACACGCTTCAATTATTTTTATAAACTGCATACTAATGCCGTTTTTTTTCTGACAAAAAATTTCGCATTTCATTTGCACTTTTTTCGAAAAGTGTAATTTTTTTTGTATATTCTGAATTAAGAGCAACCTTATCTTATATATCAATCGAAAGGTCTCAAAGTGCTGAATGAAAAAAATTTTGATTATTATCCTCTTTGAAGTCATTGGGTGGAAATATTCAAAAAAGAGGAATAATGGGGAAATATTCTTGCTCTATGACCTGAAAGAAGTTAATGGCTGCAATTTTTAGCGATTTCGAGGTCTCGTCTTTGAGACATTTCAATTGATGTATAACATAAGGTTACTTTTAATTCGGAAAATATAGAAAAATACTACATTGTTTGTCATAAAAGAAAACGGCATAAATATTTAAAGAATACATTAAAAAATATATATTTACACTCAGTATTTAACTGCTATTATGTGAGCGTTAAATGGTCCAAAAACTGTGGGTTATTTTTCATTTCTAATAACCCAAAAATTTGTTTTTTTTTTGCCTTATTTCATTTTTTTCCAGGAGCCAAAAAAACCTTTTTCATAAGAAGTTCCATTTTCACAAAATTTACGTTTTTCGTAATGAGCACATTTCGTCATCAAAAGTATATTTTTTTTATAAAAAATCTATTTTTCATAAAAAGTCTCTATTTTATAAAAAGTCTCTTTTTCGTAAAAAGTACCTCTTTTTTCTTCATTAAAACATAATTTTTTCATTAAAACGTATTAAAAAAAGTACTTGCTCCATAGAAAGTACCTTTATCATAAAAAGTACCTTGATCATACAAAATTTCCATTTTCATAGAAAGTACTTTCTTCATATAAAGCACCATTTTTATCAAAAGTACCATTTTCATATAAATCAAAATTATCATATAAAAGTACCTTTTCACAGAAAATACCTTTTATATAAAAAGTATCTTTTTCATTAAAAGTTCCTTTTTGAAAAAAGTACATTTCTCAAAAAAAGATATTTTTTGAAAAAAGTACCTTTTCCAAAAAAGTACCTTTTTCATAAAAAGTCTCTTTTTCATGAAAACTAACTTTTTCATAGGAAGTTCTATTTCATAGAAAGTACCTTATTCATAAAAAGTACCTTTTTCATTAAAATTACGTTTTTCATTAAGTCCTTATTTATAAAAAAATACCTTTAAAAAAAAATTAACATTTCCTAAAAAGAACGTAGAAGTAAAGAGATATACTTTTTGAATAAATCTATTTCTTTTTAATTGGGATATTTTATTGGAAATGTTGCATCATCGAACATTGAAATTTTCTCGGAAGAATGGTTTTAAAATGTATATTTTTTTTTTTTTTTGTATAAAAACGTTTTTTTTCAAAAAAGAACAATTTTTCAAAGACGTGCTACTATAACAAAAAAATAAAAATAATTATTATTTTCTTTAAATAATGTAGGTTTTTATATACATTTCCCCTCTAAAAATAAGCTATAATTCTTTTCTTTGTTTTTCTAAGTATACTAAAGCTGTTTTTTGAGTGTTTTGTTTGATAAACGATTTATTTTCACACATAATTCATTCGTTTGTTATTAAAGACATTAATAGACATACCAACATCCCTTGGCCGTAATTAATTTAAAAACAACATTCTTAATTGTATATTTTCTTAATTTAAGTATGCTTTCTCTTTGATTCCATTAACATCGTTTTGCACAAAACTAATCGCATCAAATCGTCCAAAGTGGTTTGCAATATTTCATAAATAAATGTGTGGATATATTGTTGGGAGGGTGTTGGTGTTTTCTAACTGAATTATATGAATGTGCAGTGATGTGTATGTGTGCAAAGGATGAATTTATAGGATTATATTCACAATGATTATTTGAATGTGGAAACGAACTGTGTATATTGCAAATGTGCGCCTAATCGCCAAACGGAAATTATATTATGGTCATAAAGGAAATTAATAAGAAAATAAATCATCACCATAAATGATGAAATGCGAGAGAAAAAACTGTATTTAAAGAGAAGTAAAATGGAAATAAATCATGTAGAAAATTCTAAACTTTTCTGAATACAACTTTTACATATACTGAGAAGAGGTGTAAAAAATAATTCGTGGAATTTTATATGTGATGAGAGCTTTTGTCAAACGTTGTTCATGGAATTTAAAATAATCTATAGCGTCAGATGAATTTAAGCAAAGATCATCTCTCTTTTAACTAGTTACGTTGACCTATCACTTTTAAGTTTTGATGATGTATATTTGTTATTAACGTAGTATAATAAATAAAATACGCATTATCAGATTCATATGGGGATCGTACTATTTTATGGAAAATAAGATAAAGTCATTATGAAGACAAAATATGATTAACAGGCTATAAGAATTCTTGCCTACGAAGGCTTTGGTACAATATCAGCCTTTCTTATGGGTCTTCTGGCCCATCATCTCAGCACTTATTAGATATAAGTTGAAAACTTATATATTTATATATTCTTGTACAATATATAAATCAAAAGTTGACTTAGTTTTCAGACTTAAAATTAAAATCAGGACAGACCCCGCAAAGCATGTAACAAACAGCCTTCAAAATCGCTAGATTTTTTCTTAAGTGCTATAAGAACTGAATTTTTTTCCTTTTGAAAAACAAAAAAAAAAATACTTATACAGCTCAAAAAATACTTTTTTACTTTTTGCAATACAGAAACCAAATGTTAACTTCGTTATCATCCTCCTTTTAACACTTTACCATAATGGCATGTTCTAAACAAAAATACTTTTGCACGTGGCAGAGCTAACGGGTTTTCGGTTGCTTTTTTTTTTTCACAGCGACCAATTTTATTATCTGAAGATCCGGCACAATTCATTATACATATTTCAGGTACTGGAAGTTGAGTAACAATATTTCGAGCAAGTAGTCTCACACGATTTGAAGGATTATTCCATCGATCGTGGCCACCTTTTCCAGTGTAAAATTCTTTGGAACCTTGACGATCTTCTACCTCATCCAACTCCTCGACGTGTCTTCTTTGTTAACTTCCTGCTCGGTATCTTTTCCTGCCTCAATAATCTCTTTCAACTCGCCCTCATTTTCATATTCATAACCAGAACTACAAAATTTCTTCCTCCAAAAGTAATTTGACTTGCTCCTGATTCATTCCGTTGCTAAAAATTACATATCAAACAATAAAATTCAAAAAAAAAAAAAAAAAAAAAAAATAACGCAAAAATAATATGATCCATAAAAACAAAGTTTTTATTAAAACTCTTTCTTTCCTTATGCATATGAGTTATGAATCTCTCCGTGGCTGTGCGTAACTTCGCGGGACTATTTTAAAATTAATATTTGGTGACAACAAGTCTGTGGAACAAGTTTCAGATTGATTGGATGAGAGAAAATGGTGTTTAAATCACTCCGAGGCTGTGCGTGACTATGCGCGACTGTGTGGGACTATCTTAAAATTAATCCTTGGCCACAACAAGTATATGGACAAAGTTTCAGATCGATCAGATGAGGGAAAGTGAGGTTTTAATTTCTCCAAGACTGTGCGTGATTATGCGTGACTCTGCGTGACTACTCCATAATTAACCTATAGTCACAACAAGACTATAGACCAAGTTTCAGACCAATTGGATGAGGGGGAGTATGAGTTAAAAGAAAGAGGTTAAAAATAAGAGTACTTTTTAAAAAACTTGTATTTTTAAAGTTCGCTTTTTTAAAAATTTAGTTTTTGGAAATAGGGGTACTACTTTACAATAAGAGTAATTTAAAAAAGGGTACTTTTCAAAAAAGGGTATGTTTTTAAAATAAAAGGTATTTAAAATGAAGTGTACTATATTTAAAAAAATTTTTTTTAAACAAACTACGCTTTGTACTTTTTTACAAAGGGTACTTTTTTTAAAAGTGCAGTTTTTACAAAATTTACTTTTTTAGTTTTAAAACTAGGGCAATTTTGTAACAAAAGGGTACTTCTTAAAAAATTTAATATTTAAAAACGGGGTACCTTTAACTGAGATTGCACTTCATTACATTACCGCTACGGTTTGGTAACCCAGTCTTTGCAATGCTGAACTGTTCTAGATTTATTCAACTAAGATTTATTCAATTTTAACAGTGAAATTTACTTTGTTATTATACGAGTATTTTTATTTCGAAATCAAATATTCTAACCTGACTGCAATTGAAATCCGGACTTCTCTTTCTATTTATTTGTGTTCCTATCATTTGCTCAAAAACAACAACACAACACATAAAACCCCATGGGCGAAATCAGATTCTCCTTATTTATTTTTTTTAATTTTACAATGCAAATTCACCGATTTTTTTTTAAAGATTTTGTTAAAATAATTAATTATAACAAAAATAACAACAACTTAATAGAAATTTAATATATTTTAGGGAATTTTTTGCAAAAACTTCTTTAAAACTTTTGCCCCGTACACATTTGCATTTTGCTTAAAACACTTTATTTTTTTTTTAAGATTTCTTATTAACACACTTTACTTATTAATTTTGTTATAACTTTTAATATTTTTAACAATATTTAACACAATTAAATGGATTTTTTCATAAATTTCTCACAACATTACACTTTTTGATCTTCACGAAACGGCTGCTAAAAGAAAACTGAAAATATTTATTTGCAAAATGTAAACAAATGAATTGACAGGGCGTTTCAAAGAAATTAAAATAATTTGCTTTAGCGAGATCATGAACCGCCATTCTTTATTTACAATAATTCTGTTAGTGTAGAGTAAGTTCGAGTAATGTGAATCAACTATTTTGTTTTTGGAGTTTGCTGCCAAAGAAATTGTGCGTAATATATTATAAGTCGATTTTAGAAATTTTAAGCACAACTAAGCTCAAGTACTTCGATATTCTTATTTTCAAAATTATTTAAAAAACAAATACGAAATCATAGTCGGTCTAGAAAGACTATACGATACTTTACACCATGCGTTTAGAGACCCTCTTAGATTCACCTAATTATATATAGAAAATAAGCATAAACCAAATTTGAATGGCATTGTTATTAATTTTTTGCCTTCGGACATGAAGTTTATATCGGATGCTTATTTATATGGGGACTAGGTCGAAAAATGGACGATCGTGATTATTTGTTGTAGGATAACTTATTTTTTGCAAAAACATATATAAACCAAATTTGAGAAAAATCTGCGCGATATTTTTGTTTTTTTTTACACGTTTATTTTATCAAAAAATTTATATTATTACTATAAATAAACAAACAGTATAATAATTTTATTTTTTAATACACAGTCCCTTTATGCGGGCTCTCAAGTATACTATATAATAATATGTAACATAATTTTTAGTAATATTTATAATTTGATATACAAAAGTGTATTTATTTATAAAGGTCAAATAAAGGACAAATTTTTTTTGAAAAAATCTCACTTTTATATATAAAGGGAATAAAATGTATGGTCCAGTGATAAAATTAAGGAAAATTAATTAGTTGGCAAGCCACCAATATTTTTCAGTATTAAGATGTGGTCTCGTATGCTTATCCTTTAGGTAAACGCTAGTGTCGAATCTAATATTGTCGGTTGTTAATTGATTACCTGCTATGGCTTTTATGTTGGCTCTTCTATAAATATGGTAGATTATAGGCATGCCTATTTCATTCTGGATATATCCATTTTTATCTAGGAAGAGAGAGGCTTCTGGTGGAATGTAACCCGTTTGTAGGGTTTTAGATATATACTCATAATTGGTGTAATATGGCCTCATAATGAAATTATTTTCGAAATTATCTGTACTTTTAACAATATGATTTCTTATTAAATGTATAATAGATTCGAGCGAATATCGGGAATTAGCTTCATATGGCCGAGAATTGTGTTATAGGGTTTATTTTTGGACTACTGATAAATGAAAGTAATAAACATACACAAACCCAATTTGACGAGATCTATATGATAATTTTGATATTATCGCAATTTAAGTCGATCTCATAGGAGTTATTTGTGTGGGAAGTAGGTTCGAACATGAACCGAATTTCACCAATTTCAACAGCGTTAATCCTATGGCCAATAGTAGCTTATACAATAAAATTTATCATAACATATTCATATTTGTGACCTGTAGTTTGATTAAAATGTTTGCATGGATACACAGACGGACGAACTTCGCTAAATCTACTCAGAAAGTGATTCTCAGTCGATCGGTATAATTAAAAATTGGACAAGGTAGTTATAAACAACAGCACAATGTCATTATGCCCTGACCAGATAGCGATATAGGGCATAAAACCTAATGACAAAATTAAAGCAGAAATTGCTTGGGCACTATGGACTTTGTTTAGATAAGAGCGTTTTTGATAAGAGCCTTCAAATTGGCCTAAATGAGGTCACTTTGCCAGAAAAAAGAAAACTTCTGTTTTACCCATTTATAATAAATACTCGTACAACGATTTCATAACTATTTCATAATTTTATATAGGATTATCATATAGAATCCAGTATAGATTTTTGATTAAATTTTAATAACTTTTATGTTCTTAAATGTTAATATTTAAGCCCTTTTCAAATATTTCTAATTAAGTTCACCTTGTTATAAATTTGCTCACTTAATTTTGCACAATTGTGTGTATAACAATCAAAGTCAAGACATGCAATATATACATGGGCAAAAGATCCTTCCAATATATATACATATATATATAACAATGGGCCAGAAATATAATATTTTCCTTAAAATTTTATTTTTTTGTAAAAATTGAAAATGTTGCCAAAAATTGAGTCGATTTTTAAGAATAGTTCAAAAAATATTCTTAACTGGCTGAAAAGCATATTTTTTAAATTTAGTTTAAAGTCATGGCATTTAACGATAACATTAAATAATTGTGATCTTTTCTCGGCACTGCCAACTCCGTTGTTGCATTTATAGACTTGAATGGAGAACTTAAGCAAATATTATTATTATGTTCAAAATGTCTATTTTAACTGCTTAGCATGACATATGACATGTATTGTTAAATTACTTTACGGTTAACTAAATAACTGTTATAGCTATAAGTGAATGTGTTGGTGTAAATAAGTGGAAGTGTAAATATGTATAGGCGTATAAGAAGTGACACATACAATGACATAATACAAAAACACTGCTCTTGGTTTAGTTGATTAGCATATACGTTATTCGATATATTGAAATCATATCGCACATTTTCTAATGATGTCTTTCAGTCAATAATTATTATGGTGGAGCGATACAGCGACTGTTCAAATTTCAATTCGGCTTCAAACATAATCTGCACAATGTGGATGGATTCATTCATCTGATATTACTAATTATCGTGGAATTGCAAAATTAGTATTATACATAAAATTTTTGAAAAAATTATAACGGATCACCTATGCCATCAACTAAAAACGTTTATTTCATCATTTAAACATAGTTTTAAAAAATTATGTTATATCTTAACAAATCTGTTATAACTTATAATAATTGTCAGTCGTGGTTTTCTTGAACTCAAACAACCAGATGTACTTTATACTGACTTCTGCAAGGCTGTTGATCAAGGCCAATAATCATAAACTTATTAAAAAATAACATTGAATAGTATTCACTAATCTTAGCGTGAATTGGATATAATTATAATTATTCTATTACTATCTGCTAGTCCAGCAAATTCTAGGAAATTTTCTTTTTTCATAAAATCTTTTTCTTTCAATTGCGTTTTGAATTTCTAAATAAAATTCATTAATTTCCATTATAAATATTTGTGGAACACACAGAAGTTATATAAATGGGATTGTTAATAAATAATTTTATAAGAGGCTAACGGCATGCTAATAAATTTTTGCCAATTTATAAGCACACACGTGTTAGTAGCAACAGCTGTAAAGATGTGCACATCAGCAAAGAAATACCTTTCAAATGGTATATTTTTATACACTATGTGGTTTGGGTATAATGACTTTGTGCTGCTGTTTGTAACTACCAAAAATATTTGACCTAGACTCACATTTTATTATTCCGATCGGTTCAGAATCACTTTCTGAATCGATTTAGCGATGTCCATCCGTCCGATCGTCTGTGTGTCCATGTAAACCTTACAATCAAACTACAGGTCGCAAATATGAGTATATTTTTTATGAAATTTGGTATAGAAGCTTTTATCGGCCATGGGATGAACGCTATTGAAATTGGTGAAAATCGGTCCATGTTCAGACCTAGTCCCCATACAAATGACCCCTATGAAATCGACATAAATTGCCATAAGATCCAAATTATCATATAGATCTTAGTAAAATTGGGTTTGTATGTGATTATTGTATCCATTAATCAGTAGTCCAAAAATAATGCCTATTGGACACTTCCTAGTCATAGGCCCCATATAGAGCTGCTTCCCGATCTTCACTTAAATCTATCAAAAAAAACAAAAATATTGCACAGATTTTTCTCAAATTTGGTATGTGTATATTTTTTCAAACTATAAGTGACTTTACCAAATATGGTCAGGATCGGTCCATTTTTTGACCTAGTCCACATATAAATATACCACCCGATATGAACTTTTTCATATCTGCAGCCAACAAAATTAATAACAATGGCACTCAAATTTGGTTTTTGCTTATTTTCTATATCCAGTTAGTTGGACCAAAGAGATATGGTTTCTAAACCATAGTATAGGGTATCGTATGGTCGGTCTAGACTGACTATAGTTTTCTTACTTGTTTTTTTTTAAATTGTTTAGTAACTGAGAGTTAAGAAGGTGTCACAAGAAATCGCCGTGCCTATCAATGTTATAGATTCTTAGGATATTGTTCTTATTTAGCTAATAGAATAGAAAAAGTATGTTTTGAAATGTTACATCAAAGCAGATAAATGTTTTGTTGGGAGTACTTCAGGGCAGCCATCTTATACCGCTGCTTTTGCTAGACCTATTTTAGGATTTGTATCTATAATTTGGGATTCTATCTACCATTCTCATATCGACGGTCGGGAATCTAAGCAAAAATAGTACCTGTTGTTTTGTCTGCGGAGTTTAAATTTTGATCCAGTTGATCTTCCATATTGTAGTTGCAGACTTTCCCTTATTAAGCTACCAAATTTAAAAAGCCGCACATTTTTCTAAGCGTTTCGTTACGTAGAAATATAATTATTGGCGATGTTTGTTCCAGTTTTCTGTACAATATTTCTTTAACAACATTTCATTCAACATTCCTCAGCAATCAACGCGTTACTTCTCACCATTATCTGTTAGGTTCTATGGAGCTAACTATGCAAACGCAGACCACCTCAGGAGAATAACTATTAAATTTAATGAATTTTTGAGATTTATTGATTTTCCACAAAATACTAAATTAATTAAAAGTACGAGTAAACTAATATGTTTTCTAAACCTTTAAGGAGCTATTTTATTGAAATTAATTTCAAGATGTGTTTTTTTTTTGTAGCTGTTTGTAAGGATAAATTCCAGAGACCAATATTATATGCAAATAAATAACTAAAAATATATTTTTTATGTGAAATTTAGGCCGATCGAAGTTAATCTTCAGGGTCCAGAAGTCATTGTAAATAAATTTAAAAATTAATTTCTTAAAAACTACTTTTTCTTAATGGAGTATATTCTCTTTAAAAATATCTTTTCATAAAAAATTATTTTTTCCTAAAAAGTGCCTTTGCCTAAAAAGGACCCTTTTTTAAGAAAAGTACATTTTCTTAAAAAAGTACATTTTCTTAAAGAAAAGTACTAATTTCTAAAAAAAAGTACATTTTCGCAAAAAAGTAATTTTCTTAAACAAATATCTTTATGTAAAAAAAGGTTTCTTAAAAGACTATCTTTTTTATAAAAAAGTACCTTTTTAAAAAAGTATATTTGTCTAAAAGTATTTTTTTTTAAAAAAGTACCTTTTCTTTTAAAGTACCTTTTCTTAAAAAGTCGGTTTTTTAAAAAGTATATTTATTTAAAAAAAAATACGTTATCTTAGAAAATACCTTTTTTAAAAAATTATCTTTTCATAAAAAAGTACGTTCTTTTAAAAAAGTTCCTTTTCATAAAAAAAGTTAATATTCATAAAAAAGTATCCTCTCTTAAAAAAGTTAATTTTTGTTGAATAACCTTTTCCAAAAAATGGGCATTTTTAAAAAGTACTTCTGTTTCTTAAAGAAAAAGTTGTTTTTTTTTTTTTAAAGTATATTTATTTTAAAAAATGCGTTTTCTTAAAAAACTACATTTTCTCTAAAACAATTTTTATAATTTATCAATCAAAGCCTTAAGGGCTTTACATATATATGTATATCTACAATATTAATACGCCAGGCGATTTCTTGTGACCGATGTTTTGTTCTACCATTTTATCCAGATTTAGACCAAATATATTTTATTTTAAAGGTATTTCGTTTTACCTGTTTTGCAGATATACAGATTTTTAAATTTGTTCCTTTATTTTGAGTAAATTGCATTTAAAGTTGCTACTAACACATAAAATTACACATATGCTATGTGTATTTTATTAAATTTGTTAATGTTTTTGTTAATGAGTTTGTTAACATCATTCACAATAACAATAAACCATAAAAGTGTTGGTTTGTGAATTGGCTAAGTTAAAAAATAAAGCTGTCTAGAAATTGCACACGAATTTTGAGCGCTGGATTCTGCTAGTATAATATTAATAGGGTAGGCGATTTCTTGTGACTGTTTATGATTTGTTTAACAGTTTTCACCCGATTTTGACCAAAGGTATCTTATTTGAAAGGTATTTCTTTTTACCAGACTTACGGATTTTTAGATTTTTAAACTCTTTTGGAATTATGCTTATTCAAGGTTGCTATTAATACATACATAAAATTATACAATGCTATGTGTATTGCTATTAAATTTGTTAATGTGTTTGCAAAAACAAAATGAGTTTGTTTTCTTCATTCACAATAACAATTGTATTGAATTGTGAATTGTATAAAATTGATTAGCATATATTTAGGGTGTCAATAATTTGTTAAATGATAAATAAAATTTTCTAGAATTTGCACTCAAATTTCGAGGACTGGAATCTACCAGTAGTTTATTAATAGTGAGAGCCCTTGCATCTTTTCAATTTTCTGAATGAATCGGTTAAAATTTTTTGCACGATACCCATTTCCATAGTATAGTTCTATTAAAATTTGCCCCCCAAATGTTTCAGTTGGTCATAGTTGTGAAACATATTTGTGCTTGATTTCGTTTGGCACAAATTATATTTTTCCTTTTCAGTTTCAGTTGTAAATAAATCGGGCCAGGTATGTTCAGAGGCATTTTTTAATAAATTCCTAAAAATCAGGTTTTTAGTTTTCATTTCAAAATGTCATTTTGGAGCTGAGTCATCATTGATAATTGGAAAATTGGCATTGTAGACAACGCGCTTTTTTAAATAATTTTTAATTTTTCCAATGCGGAATTAAATATCATATTTACAATAACTGAACTTTTTATCAAAGAGGATAAAAAAAAAAATATTAATATAGTCAACTGACAAATTGTGTTTTCCCTTCAGTTGCCATTACTTTACTACAAAATTGACGGCAAATTCATATCTTGCTTGATTTTTTTTATTGAAATTTAGATCTTTTTCTTAAGAATTTTTCCAAATTTTCATATGCACCCTAAAGGTGAACTTCTAACTTTTAATTTCACATATAAAATTTTTACCTTCGTTTAGCAACATGCCACTTAAAGCCAAAGTGAATTTTGTTGTGCCGCTCCACCCTAGTGTATTTCAAAAGATCGTATAGTAGAAACCACATTGATTTGGTATGTGTAAATATGTATGTATGTAATCTGAAATCCTTTTGTTTGATTTTGCATATTAATATAAATATATGGCATATTGGCACTTTTCATAAATATATGTATCTACTTACATACATTTTCAGCAGACACATGATGATTATGAGTAATTTATGTTTGTATGTATGTTGTAAAATTTTATGAATTTAGCATAACATAATCCATTCATTTCAGTTTCAGCAGTAGGTATGAATGAATAAATGTTAAGCCAATTTTCATGTTATATTTGATAAAATACATCAATTTTAATTTGTTTATGTACTTTATATTGTTGATATGGCAATAGAAATAAATCGCATATTTAATGACAATGAAATTTTTAATGCAGCTTTATTTCAATATGGGGTTATAATTTTTAGAGAGTTATTATTGCAATCATGTTTTTATCGAACATTTAATTTATAAAACAAATACCGGTGTTAATGTTTTTATCTTGAAAGGATAGTTTAAGATAATTTCAAAATAGAAATTTTAAAATTTTCCGAAGAATTAGTTTTCGCCACAAACTATACATATATAAATATCAAATATTTGCTACCCTTTTCCTTCTTTATATCGTATACCATTTTTTGGTAAGATATAATGAGTTTGCCCTAAAGTTTGCAACTATGTAAAATATTTGAACTAATCACAATTTTTATTAGAGCTATCGACTCACAATTAATTTTTGAGTAGATTTAGTGATATTCGTGCGTCCGTCAGTCTGTTCGTCTATTTGTGTCCATGTAAAATTTTTATTCATACTACAGGTCGCAACTACGAACATATTTTAAAGCAATTATTTATGTAAGCTTTTTTCGACTATACAACATACTCTACCGAATTACGCTGTCGTTATTGGTTTTTGTCCAAAATTATTTTTGTTCATGTCCAAAATTATTTTCAATACAACACAGACTTTTTGCAAACACATTAACCAATTTAATAAACACACACACAACATTGTATAATTTTATGTATGTGTTAGTAGCAACTTTAAATGCATTTTACTCCAAAAACATGTAAAAATGTAAAAATCTGTAAATCTGGTGGACAGCCAAAATTAAATACCTTTGAAATGAGGTATGATTGGTCAATATAGGATAAAAACTAACATACTTAAAACCCGTCACATGAAATTGCCTTGCCTATTAATTTAGAAGAACAAGAAGAACAGATGAATTTTTAAAGAATTTTATTTAGTTTTTAGTTTGAGCTAACAAAAGATTACAAAACAAAATCAGTTTTAAACGAATTATATTTTCTTTTTTTGTATATCTTTTATTCAATATAATATTTATACAATAATAAGTTTAGCGCCTCAGCGCCATAAAGGCTTTGTAGAGGCTAAAAAGACAACTCTGTCTACATTCCATATAGAAGATTTTTAAAATCTATTTTTAAATATTTACATTATATACAAAAAATATAGACTTAGGAAAAGAGAGAAAAAAAATAGCAATAAAATAATATTTTTCAACATTACGAAGTAAAAGATCTTTAATGGATTTTTTAAATGTAGATAAAGCTTGTATTATACGAATATTGATTGACAATTCTTTATACTCACTTGGTCCAACATAAGCAATGCGTGGTTTTGTTAAATCTAAACGACATCTTACGGTATTTATATTTAGAGCCTATCTGGTATTTCTTCGTGTATGTAAAATATTTTGAGTAAACTGCCTGAATCCACGAACATCTCCTCCTCTAATTGTTTTGAAAACGTATGTTAAAACTTTTTGTTTATATAAATAAGCCTCTTACTGGAAGATCCTTTTTAGCATATTTTTTAAATAAGTTTAACGTTGAAAATCTTAGCGGAATTTAAAAACCAGCTTTAGAGCTTTATTTTGAGCAGATTGAAGGAACTTTAGTGAAATGAGAAATCAAATGAGAATGTATAAGTGATTGATATATAAACACTTTAACATCAGAATTAAGTTTATTTTTGAATTTGTATAAAGTACCAATTCCAGATGAAAGTTTAGCTTTTAACAAGTTTATGTGCTCATCCCATAATAAATTCTGTTTTCATTGAATGCCTAAATAGTTAACCATCTCGGATTCAGCTATTGGAGTTCCACCAATATGAACCACCATCCCTCCATCATTTCTTGATCGGTATGGTTTAAATCTAACAAATTTAGTTTTATTTGGATTCAAAACAAGTCGATGACATCGTGATAACTCACTTAAAATAGCCGCATCATATTCAATTTGAGTTTGTAAAACTTGTTGGTATTTATATGGGTAAAAAATACAAACATCGTCAGCATACATATACAGTTTTCTGTTAAAATGTATGTTTTTTATATCGTTGATAAAAATTTTGAACAATAAAACAATATAATAATAATAATAATGGTCCTCGGACACTTCCCTGTGAGACTCCACATTTGACTGGACGCCTAGAGCTGCTATATTTAGCAATTTGAACAAATTCCATGCGGTTTATCAAATATTGACGAAATATTTCCAGGGTTTTGTTTGTTACGCCTGGTATAGAAAGCTTTTTAACCAAAATGTCATGATTTACGAGATCAAACGCTTTTGAATAGTCAAAAAATACTCCTGAAAAACCACTATACCCAGCATCAAGCTCTCAACAAATGTAATCAATAACATTTACTACTGCTTCTTCGGTTCCTGCTCCTCTTTTAAATCCATAATGCCTTTGAAATAAAATGTTAATATCTTCAAGATAATTAGATAATTGTTCGTATATAATTTTTTCAAAAATTTTATTCACAGCTGACAAGACAGAAACTGGTCTAAAACTTTCAATACTATTAGATTCAGTAACTTTTGTTATTGGAATTACCTTATGTACTTTAAGTACTTCAGGATAGTTCCCTTCGTCGATCATTTTATTGAAAATTTGAGTCAACATATAACTACCACATTCTCACTTACTAAAAGCATTCTAGGAGTAATATTATCATAACCCGGACTTTTTTTATTGTCCAAAGTATTTAAAATATTTCCAAATTTGGTTCTATTTACCTTCTTAAGCTCAAAAGTTGTTCTTTCAATATTATAAAGAAAGAAAACCCCTTTATTAATAATCCACTTTTGATTGCAACAGTATATCTTGATAGCAGATTTAAGTTAATGTGAAGTCCTGAAGATGGTGAAGATGGATGAAAAACATATTTCAGCAACAATAAAAATTTTCAAAAATTTATAAATGGAAAGAGAAGAACACAATTTTATGAGAGAATCAATATTTTCTTCTAGACCGACTATAATTTTCTTACTTGTTTTTTATTTTGATTAGCCCGAACCCTTTTTTCAGGATTTCAATCCTTGATCTAGACTGACTATAAGATGCTCTATGCCAACCATTTGAAGTGCGGGTCTTGGATCGAACTATATCATGTCATAACTGGAATTCCATCTGGTTTGACCGTCTAGTACGGATTTATTTCAAGTTTAGCTCCTTAGCTAAAGAAGAAATATTTGGTGTTCGCAATTTTTTGCAAATAGCTCAAGTATTTTCTTAAACGAAGGATTGGATAAGTGTCAAGCACGCCAATTGTAAACTATGAGTATCACATCTGAATAATATTTGGGTTTGAATGTGCTAATGTTTTTGCTCCTTCCAGTTCAATATTAGAAAGCACATTTGCTTTAGCTGCGTCAAATTCATCTTCCATGTCAAATTTTCCATACTCGTCTTTTAGTAATTCAGCAGCTTTGATCATATTTTTTGCGTTATCTGATGTAATTGAATATACTTGCTTCAAATTGATGTCGTAACATTCAAGAACGCTAATGATATGATTTTTTATGTACGCACCTGTCTCACGATTTCGAGCCCCATGCATGTGCAAAGTTCGTAGTTTTATTTCTCCGCCAAAAATGTATTGCACATTTATAACTACAATACATCGACCAAGGCAAGAGGCATAATCAATTTTAATTGATATATGTTTTTTTGATATTTCACATTTAATTGTGTTTCTGATGTCCATTGCTTTGTTGTTAACAAGATCAGTTATATTATGACTATTAACTGATACTTTTAGTGCATTAATAATCGGCTCAATTATTTCTTTCATGCCAGAATCTTTAAAGATTGTAAAAGTGGCCGTCCTTTAACGGTTACTAATTTTACGCATTAATAAATGAAACTTTTTTTAAACGTTTTCATCTTGATAACATTTAAATACTGTAAATGTGTAGTTTCTTCCGCTCTTGGTCTTTTATTGGTGATCTAACTGAATTTAGATGTTGGCGATTGATTTTGAGCTTTCTTGTAGAGTTCAGTATGCTTCCATTGTCTGTTTACCTTTCATTTTTTTTTTTTTTTTGTTTTCTATAGAAAAAACTTTGGTACAGAAAAAATTTTATTTGTACAAAATATTTAAAATACATTCCAATTTCGGCCTCAGCGCCGTAAGGCATTATTGAGGCAAGTTGGCAAATTAATTCATTGTCAAAAGTACAAATAAAAGATTAGATTATTAAATTACAAAAAATAAGTATAAAAATTGTTTTACAAAAAAAATTACAAAAGCGTTTCAAAGTTGTTAAATAAGTGTTGTTTAAAAGACGATTTAAATAGTGAAATTCGATTAGTTGATTTCAAATCTGCATGTAAATTATTGAATTTTACAGCACCCACGTAATCAATGCGTTGCTTGGTAGTTTCTAGTCTACATCGAGGAATTCTTAAATTTGTTCTGTTTCATGTGTAAAAACTAAATTGCTGTTGAGGAAATGTTATGCTTTGGTGACCAATATGGTTAATGCATTTAAAAACAAACGCTAACACCTGATACTCATGCAATCCATAAATTGGTAAAATTGTTTTGCTTATATCTTTGTACAATGTGACAGTTGAATACAGTATTGGTAGTTTGTAAGTAATTTTTAATGCTTTGTTTTGCATGCATTGAAGCGATTTCAGTGAAATGTTATTTTTATTGTAGGCATATATAATTGCTAAGTAATTCAAATGCGTTTGAATCAAAGATTGAAATATCATCATCTTTGATTTAACATCCAGTTTATTTTTTAATTTATATAAAATTCCAATTGCTGGAGCTATTTTCCTTTTCAAATCGGTTATATGTAAATCCCATGACAAGTTACTTTGCAATGTGATTCCCAAATACATAACGGAATGAGTTTCATAAACAGCTTTTCCATTAATAAACACGTTGAAATCACTATTTATACTTAAAGCATGTGGTCTAAAGCGTATTAATTTGGTTTTATCAGGGTTAAGAACTAATCGGTTTAATCGCGCAAATTCAATATCAAAGCAGCATCTCTCTCAATTCTTGTTTTAAGTGATAAATCGTACTTGTAGGGGTAAAACAAGCACACATCGTCTGCAAACATAAAAAGTTGCCAAAAAGTTTGCATTCTGAGCATATAGATACATCTTTTCCTACATCATAAACAAATAAATTTTTCGTAAATGTTGTGGACATCTCTGTGATTAGAAAAATGAAAAAGTTGAAAATAATTTCTTAAATTTGAATGTGAGTACTCACTTTACTAAATACAACAACAAATAAAACACGTTTATTTTAGATAGTTAAAATATACTAATACACGCCCAGTTTCCAAAATCTTCGTAACGATTTCTATAAGACATTTTATAATATTTCACGCACGACATTTGTCGATGAAGTTTTCTGTAACGACGATATAGTGGACATTGTCGTTAACGTCCAGCTGGGAGACAAATTACTCGGATGGTCGTGTATCACATCCCGTTGACGACCAATTCAGCGACAAAAATATATTTGTCGTACATCAAGGTCCGTTGACGACAATATGAGTGACAACGTCTTGTACTTGTTATAAATCGAACTTTATTAACGACAATATCTATGAGGCTTTCGTGCAGAGATTTAATAAAAAATTTCATTCACGACCAGCTGGATGACAAATAACTTATATGGTCGTGTATTACATTCTAATGACGACAAATTAGTGACAAAAACCGGTTTCATCGTGTATGAGTCTGTTGATGTCAATATAACGTCAAGGTGTTCGTAAATTGAACACCGTTAAAGACAGCATGAGCGACAATGTCTTCAAATTTTTCACGTACTGCATTTATCTCATTGTGCATATGCTTGGCGTGATCTAAAAAAAATTTTCTTAAGAAATATAACGGGACTTCAAACTGGCTACAAGACAAAATAAAATAATAATAAGAATGCAGATTGTAAGTAAAATTATGAGGCTATTGAATTTAATAATGTTTCATTGTATTTTTTACAATTTCAGGTTGGTGCGATGAAACGCATCGTAGCTGGCAGCATACAAAATATAAGCAGAATTTTAGATAAAAATATAATCATGAATTTTAATTACGACGGAACAAAAAAACTAAAAATCCCTAAAAACATACGGAAACGTATTAAATGATTTATATGGTAAGTTAATAAAAAATGAAACACTAATGCCGTTTTCTTTTCTGACAAAAAATGTCGCCCTTTTCGCCCCTTTTTTCGAAAAGTGTATTTTTTTTATATATTCTGAATCAAGAACAACGTTATCTTATACATCAATCGAAAGGTCTCAAAGTCGGGCCCTCGTAAATCGCAAAAAATTTCAGCCATTGACTTCTTTCAGGTCATAGTGTGAGAATATTTCCCCATTGTTCCCCTTTTTTGAATATTTGCACCCTATGACTTCCAAGAGGATAACAATCAAAAATGTTTTGCATTTATGAATACAGCACTTTGAGGCCTTTCGATTGATATATAATATCAAGTTCCTCTTAATTCAGAATATATAAAAAAATACACTTTTCCAAAGAAGGGCAAAAAAAAGGCCGACATTTTTTGTCAGAAAAGAAAACGGCATAAGTTAATTAAAGAACTCTGTGTTTAGACTCCATATGAATTATATCTGTTTATTTTTTTTTTATAGAAGCCACAAAACAAGAAGGCGAAACCTACGAGGAATTCACCAAAGAGCTAAGATTGGTTTTTCGAAAAATTAAAAATACTGCAAATAAAGAAAAGTCACGGAAAGAAAATAAAGAAAACAAATAAGTTAAAATTAAAATATTAAGTTATTATTAAGTAATTTTTAAAATAAAGTAATTATTTTTATCGTTTTTGTGTTTTTTTATTATTATCTTTTATTTTTTAAAATGATGTAAATTAAAATTAAATTTAAAAATTTTTAAATGTGTACTTTTACTTTATTGAGGGTAGTGTCCCTCATACTGTCGTTGACGATAGTATGGGCGAAAGTGTCCCTCATACTGTCGTTGACGTAGTGTGAGGTAATGTGTCTCTTATATTGTCGTCAACGAAAATATGAAGGATATTGTCGCCGGAATGGTCGTCAACGATCACATCGTAGACTATATCGACTACGTCGTCGTCGACGACAAGATGGAGCATATTGTCGATTATATGGTCGTTAGCGATAATGAGGCACTTTTTTCGCTCATACAATCGTTAAAGACCAGATAAGCGACAGTGTCTCTCTTATGGCCTTGTATGATTCCGCGGACATTTGTATGAAAATTTCGTCAACGACTTGTTCGAACTGTCCTCAATTTGTCTTCAACGATTTACTATTGTCTGGTACCCGTTGTTTGAGATGTCTTAAAGACGTGGCCAACTGGACGATTTGCGTCGCTTCAATTATATTGGTTGTATGAAAACGTTTGTCTACTGATTTTTTACACAAATATAATGTTTGAACATAGGTTATACTGCAAAAGCGGATTTCCCATTTTAATCTAGTTTGTGTGCTGGTTACTTGTTCGCTATAAATAGCAGAGTTCAGAAAAAAACACACACTGAATAAAAAACTCGTACATATATGTAAACAAACATAACTGAGACCAACACACACATATTTTTATTTTCATACCAATTATGTTTGTTTTTAAATTTTCTTCGGTGCCCAACACAACCATGACTGTGTTCGTTTTAATATTTCATTATTTACACGAACATTTTTGTATCACATACTTTTTGTTTCAATCACACATAAAGCACACATTTTTGAGTGTTGCTTTATTTGAAGTTCATGTTCTGGTACGTGTACTGAAAAAAAAACACAGAACATGTACAATAAACAGGTTCGAGTTCAGTTATATTTTAGGTCGTGTTGTGGTTCGTGTAGTAAGAAAAAACAGAACATGTTTGTACATGTTAAACATGTTTATTGTTAAACAGGTTCGAGTTCAGTTATATTTTAAGTCGTGTTTAAAAGTCGTGTTTAAAATATAAGTGAACTCGAACCTGTTTATTGTACATGTTCTGTGTTTTTTTTTTTCAGTACACGTACCAGAACATGAACTTCAAATAAAGCAACACTCAAAAATGTGTGCTTTATGTGTGATTGAAACAAAAAGTATGTGATACAAAAATGTTCGTGTAAATAACGAAATATTAAAACGAACACAGTCATGGTTGTATTGGGCACCGTAGAAAATTTAGAAACGCACATAATTGATATGAAAATAAAGATATGTGTTGGTTGCTTTTGAACAGAACATTGTGTGTTTCATGTGTGTATTTTCTGAACCTTGATAAATAGTCGTTATTTTATGTTTTTTTTTTTTTTTTAATTTTGTGGAATGCAAGAAATCTTATGTTCTTTATGATTTTATATATTTATTTTTTTTTTTTTTTGAACCCGAACCAGGTTGAATTTTTGGTTCGGTTCGGGTTCGGGTTCAAAGTTTTAATAAACAGCGAACCTTAATCGATTTGTGTTCGGATTAAGGTCTAGACCGACTGTAATATTTTTACCCGTTGCTTCTTAGTAATTGGCTATTGTCATTTTTTAATTATTCTAATTATTATGACATCATACACAGAGAAAAACGCTTATTATTGTTTGGGACTACTAAATTTTTTGCTAACCGACTGTCGGATTGAATAAAATTGCAATTCTATTGTCTCAGCAGTATATATTTTATAATAATGGAAATCGGTTAGCATCTATCAGATGTGTGTTTCCACAACCTAAAGTACAATAAAGCATCGCTTTTGCATGTTATTAAAAATTTTATACGTCTTTTCTAATATCACCCTTTTCAAATATCATTTTGGTTCTAGTTAGTTAAACAATCGATTAAGTAGAATAATTTTTCCTCCATTAACATGAACGTTCTTAAAAAAATTGTATTCATTATTTAAACAATTTTATTTATACAAAATGCTTAATTAACTAAGAATAACTAATTAGTTTTCTTATCAGTGTTAGACATTATAACATTAGAAATTTGAATTGAACTCAGATGAATGGAGTATGTATGTGTATTAGTGCTGAGCACAATACAGAATTGTAACTTTAGGCTACAACATTATATTTTTTTTTTTTGGTTCTATGTAAATATGTATGAAAAATAATTATGCATAAATTAAATAAGACAACAGTGAATTTTGTATAAGTAACAGGCGTATGAATAATTTAAGATAAAGTTATTGTCTGTTTAGAAATTTATTCGAAAATTGATTGTGATTAAAAGGAAAGTAAATTAACAAAAAAAAAAAAGTTAAAATTTTAAAATACAATTTTAACAATCACTTTTTAACAAACATCAGAAGTAGTACAGAAATTTTCTTTGAACTGCCTTAAAATGAGCAATAAATTATATTTCTTAATATGCCTCAATGTACACTATGCAAATTAAAATGAATTTTAAATGCTATTCAAAGAAACGTTTAGTAAAATTTTCTAATATATCATAAGTATAAGTTAAGAAATTAACTTTGGTAAAACCAATTTACCTTTATTTAGTCTAAACATTAAAACAATTTGTAAATTTTGCAGAAATTTATGTGAATAAATTTAGATAAAACTGTAGGCAGTGGTGCGTTGAAACAATTAATTTAGCATTAATTGTTATAAGAAGTAATTATGTCGAAAAGTGTTAGCAAAAAATATATACACTTGCATTGGAAGATAAACATTTTAAATATTAATAGAAACTAGCAGAAAACAGCCCACGCAATTCCAAAATTATAGGAAATTTTATTTTCTCATTTAATAAATAATTTTAAAGGAGCCTTAAGGTATGCAATCAATTTTAGCCAATTCACAATTCAACACAGAGCTTTTGATAATAAACACACACACACAGCATGTGTTTTATTGTGTTAGTAGCAACTTTAAATGAGCGTTACTCAAAAACAAACAAAACAATGTTACAGACGGTGCAAATCTATAAATCTGGTGGATAGTTAAAAGGAAATAACTTTCAAATGAGGTATGTTTAGTCAAAATCGGTTTGTACATAAAGTTTTTATATCGTTCATAAGAAATCTCCTTCCCTATTTATGTTATACCATGTCCAGACGGCAAAATGAACCACTTGATTCGCTCTCTGAATCATGATTGTGAACCTTGATGTTCAGACGAGTGTTCTTGTTTCTTTTTGACGTATATATATTTTGTGCAAATATTTGAAGACATCCTTCTACACTTTACGTTTCACTATTTCATTTTTTCCATTTTTATTTGAATATATATATGTAAATATATACTTTTTATTTGTTAAATGTTTCTATTTATTTTATTGCACAAATTAATTTTTTGCTTTTTTTTTGTTTATATATTTTTGACAGCTAGTTCAGATAAACTAGCGATAATTTGTTATCAAACTTGGAGATGACATTCAATGTTTCTAGGTTCACAACTAGGTTCATTTTGAACCAAGTAGATTCGCTTGTATGGCGAATCATGTAGATTCAATCATGATTCGGGCGCGAACCGTGAATGAGGGAGCGAACCACGAATCTTGCTGTCCGTGTGAACATAGCATTATAGATTTTAGTAAAATATTTTGAATTATGAACTTTTTACTATTAACATATTGGGAGTTTCTACTTAAATTTTTTATTTACAACGCAAAAAAGCAGCATAGCAACTATAAGTGCCAGAACAAGTATTTTCATGTTTAAATTTAGGGGAATTCCGCGAATTATGCTACGAAGTACATGTCTATTACAATGAATTCATTTTAGTAGAAGACATATAGGTTTGTTTAAAATTCATTTGGCTTAACTTTATTTTTTGAGAAGGCAAATCGATGTCCTCCATGCACGGCGTTATTGGTCGCCCTCCAAACTAACATAGCGAACTATTTTACGTCAGTAAAATATAATTCCAGAATCCTGCTTCCCAAAGTGCGGAAGACTGGACCGCTGACTCTGTCATAGACAGGGCTACGGTCTCAGTGTATACTGACGATTCGAAGATGGTTTTTTTTTTTAAAACGTTTATTTTATCAAAAAAAATTTATATTATTACTATAAATAAACAAACAGTATAATAATTTTATTTTTTTAATACACAGTCCCTCTATGCGGGCTCTCAAAAAAAATAATAATATTTAACATAATTTTTAGTAATATTTACAATTTGATATACAAAAGTGTATTAATTTATAAAGGTTCAAATATAAGACAAATTTTTTTTTTTTAAATCTCACTTTTATATATTAAGGGAATAAAATGTACGGTCCAGTGATAAAATTAAGGAAAATAAATTAGTTGGCAAGCCACCAATATTTTTCAGTATTAAGATGTGGTCTCGTGTGCTTAACCTTTAGGTAAACACTAGTGTCGAATCTAATATTGTCGGTTGTTAATTGATTACCTGCTATGGCTTTTATGTTGGCTCTTCTATAAATATGGTGGATTATAGGTATGCCTATTTCATTCTGGATACATCCATTTTTATCTAGGAAGAGAAAGGCTTCTGGTGGAATGTAACCCGTTTGAAGGGTTTTAGATATATACTCATAAGTGGTGTAATATGGCCCCATAATGAAATTATTTTCGAAATTATCTGCACTTTTAACAATATGATTTCTTATTAAATGTATAATAAAGTTATCAATCCTGCTTACTTTTGCCTCCTTATACAGTATTTTGTTTGATATAAACTTTTTGTAATCGCTGTTTGGAGATCGGTACAGCGAGGTACAGTTCCTTAGACATTTTCTTTGAAATACTCTTATTTTTTTCATATAAGATGGAGATATGTTGTACCAAATTTGGCAACCATGCGTAAGAATAGGCCTTATTAAGGACTGATACAATTATTTTAACCCTTGCTTTGATAAATTTAAAAAAAAAATAATCTTTTATATAAGAAAAATGCCTTTTGGGCTTTTATAAGCTGGATGTTAATATGATCATTAAAATATAGAAATTTTTCTAAATTAATACCTAGGTACTTAACAATTTGTTTGTTTGGGATAAGTGTATTGTTAAGAGATTTAACACCAAAGGATTTCCAATTACGTTTTATGTTGTTTCCCCACAGGAGGACGGAAAAGAATTGTTTCGCATTTATTTAGATTGATTTTCATTTGCCAGTCTATTGTATATTTTTCTATACAATAAAAGTACTTTTGTAATTTTTTGTTAATTTTTTCAATTTTATCATCGGAGTGATAGATAATGATATCATCAGCAAAAGCAATAATGTTTTCAATTTTGTTTAAAAGATCATGTATATATTAAATAGAATTGGTGCATTTACAGTTCCTTGTTGCAATCCATTCACAATAAGAAATTTCTTGGAACTTAATCTCTTTCCATCCCAAACTTGAAAGCATTCATTATTTAGCATATTATGTATTAAAATAATTAAATATATTGGAAATCCATAATTCAATAACTTTGAAATTAATCCAGGGATCCAGATATTATCAAAGGCCTTTTCAAAATCCACTAAGCAAGCTCCAGTACCTAAGGACTTATTTAAGTTCCGTTGTATATTCGAAACTAACAAATGTATCGCATGGACTGTAGAATGTTTGAACTTAAAACCGAATTGCCTGTCATTTATTAAATTCTTTTCTTTACATTGTTTTATTAAATTATTATTGATGCAAACCTCAAAAACTTTGCTTATGTTTGGAAGTAAGCTGATTGCTTGCAAGTTACTTGGATTGCTTGAGTCTTTACCTTTCTTAGGTATGACAACCACTTTACCTATTTTCCACGCATGAGGAAAGTATGAGTTATTTAACATATTGTTAAAAAGAGTACTGTATTATTCTGAGTGAATAATGTTAAAATCTCTTTTGGTTGGAGGGGAAATGTCGCAATCTTTAAAGAGATGTAATTATAATCCTCGAGTTGGAGTAATTATAATTGGGGTTATGGGACATAAAGAAAAAGGAGAGTTAGATTTCTTTATGTAAATTTAAATGTGGGAATTGTGATGCTCACCTTTATGGGATCGTACACTTTTTTTAAAAGAATTTTATGATTTTTTTGATGCTCAAGGTTTTTTTATTTTTTATTAATAAATTCAATTTTAGGTTGTGTACGATTGTAAATCCAAATGATAAGTAAGTTGGAAATTTTCTGTACAATATTATACTTCGTTTTAATGTACTTCGTTTGTTTTTTTTTTTTTTAACAAAATTGAAACCGCTGAATATATTTTCGAAATTACATTTACGCGATTACTAAATTTAACGGTTGGCAACTAATAATTCAAATATATATATTTTTCAAGTTTTAGCGATTTGTTTTAAGCTAATATTACAATTAATATTAAAAATAATAAATATTAAAAATTCATTTTTGTTTTATTATTTTGGATGTCCAAAGTTGTTTGGACAAGTACAATACTCCAAGATAATTTCGTCTGGCACATTTCTTAATATCGAACGATTCGATTTTTAACGAATCGAAGATGGTCACGGTCAGTGGTGTACTCTGAGCAGCTTGACACTTAAGTATCTCGGAGAATCCCTGACAAATGTAGGATTTTTCAAGCCAAGATTCACATAATTCTCATAGCAATGAAAATAATTCTGGAGCGGGATATGGATCCAACCACCATAAATATTAACGTGGACAGTCTTGCTGCTCTCCAAGCTCTGATGGAAGGACCGTTAGATCGAAGTGTGTAAGGGAATGTATCACGTCTCTCGACCAAATCTGGCAACACACCGTGAGGCTGATATAGGTTCCATGACATAGTGGGGTCAAAAGAAACGAGCTGGCTGACGAGTGTGTGGAAAAAAAATTGCTCTATCTGAGCTGTCGAATCCATTTGAAGAGGCAGCAGATCTTGAATTAAGGACAAGCTGTACTCAACTGACCTCTTGCAGAATATCCCAGATACTATGGCTCTTGCATAATCCAAAGAACACGAAAGCAATCCTTGGTTTTGGTGAAGGTACAATCAGCCAACTTATAGGGGTACTCTCCGCACACTGTTTAATAGGGTGGATGATCGAACGCTCAGGTTTCCCGAGACCTGACTTCTGTAGAAACTGTATGGATGTGGACGACATTTGCTTTGTGAATGTCCAGAACTAAGTTTATTGAAAGCAATAAACTTTAGATAAGTTTAAAAATATACATAGCTTCATAATTTATTTTCAGAAAAATAATTAAGTTGAGTTAATTTTTTCTTATTTTTTTTTTAGTATTTTAGGTGTGCGGATATCTTTCGAGCAAGTATAAAAATCATATTTTTTAAAAATTTAATCACAATTTTTCCATCGTTGACACCGATTTTAGCAAAATATTGTTAAAAGGAATCGATTTTGTAATGTCTGGCTATCAAAAATATTATCCTAATTAAAAACAGCTTAAAATTATTTGCAATAATAATTAAATTGTGGCTCAAATTGGAGTTAAATGATAAAATATAAATCTTGACTTAATATTTAATTTTATTTCGACTCAAATCGTGGCTTAATATAATAACAAATATCTTTACATAGAACTGGTGGAGGTGTATGAAAATATTATGCTTCTGCTTCAGAACGCTTTATGATTTTATTTATGATATTTTATTACTTTTCGTTTAAAGCGTCCATTAAAATTAACCCGACACGGTGATATTTGTTTAAATATTTTAGAAAAATTAAAAAAATCGATAAAACTACTGAGCCGACAACAAATTAAACTTTTTTAAGGGTCTTTGGAGAGCTAAGTCCATATCAAACTTTATAATGAAAGAACACTTGGTTTCTGTCTCTTTTTTTCATAAATAAGGTTAAGATGTTTCTCGAAAAAGTTATGTGGGAGCAATTATTGTTTTACTTTTTCATTTATTTTTTTGGAAGCGTTGAAATGAGTATGCCAAAGTCAGTAATTTCCATGAATTATTTTTCCATGAATAAAAAGGTGTCCATACTACGTTTGAACAACACATATTATTTCTATTTTTTATTATAAAACTTATATCAATTACTTAAAATTCCAAAACTTACTTATCGATAAAAATTAAAGAATTGTAATCTCTAGTTACTCGTTGAATTTGAGTTAGTTTTTTTTTTGAAAATTACAAAATGAAGTACATTTATCTACATGTAGATTTGTAAGTTTAACCGATGCTTGTTTAAAATCGTGAAATCACTTGGATTTTAAGACTCGAATGGTGAGCATCAACATATAAGAATAAATAAATAATCATTGTTGAATTAGCGCTAATTTCAACCTTTTATTCTATTTTTATTTTTAAACCCGAACCCATAACTTCCTCACCTACAACCCCTTTATAATTTCTCCATTTGGCGAGAAATTATAAATTAAACAACCCCAATTTAGCACTGTTGAGGGGCAACATAATAACACTTTAGTGAAGCAGCTACATCCATCGGACGCATAGACATCCGCCCTAGAATTCAACGGTTCGCGACCCTATTCGAAGATAGCTGCCACACTAAAAGTTCAAAAGGATATTTAAAACAATTCAAGAGCGCATTGAAAGGAAAGAGCTACAATTTACTTTTTGGTATTTTAGGTTATGATTTAAGAGTACAAACAGCATATTCCAATGCCAGAGCCTACAGTTCAACTATATTTTAAGAAAAAAAAATTATATATATATTTTAGTTACGAAAATATTTATTTTTTACGCTACGCACCAGTCTGCAGAGTTTGTCATTCCATTTATAATAATCAGAAAAAAATGCGGACTCAATAAAATATATATTTCTTTTTTCCTTATAACAAGCAGAGTAGCTACAGCAGTGTCCATGTGTCCGTCTGTCGAAATGATTATAAAACCCTCATTAGCTCAGCTGAGTGGCTCATTCTAAGTGGGAATCATTCAATGATATCCTAATTAGGTTGGCATTTCAAACCATCAAAATCATTTTAATAATGATGAATCCTTATCTTTTAAAATCAGTTATGCATGAGCTCTTGTTGTAAAGAGACATGTTCTTGTAAACACTTGTGCTAAGTGCATAGTGTTGTGTTATTAACATTAACTAATTTGTTTGCATTAAAAACAATAACAACAAAAAGAAAAAACAAAAAAAAACAATAGTATACATATAAATACAAAAACTAAAGAATTTATAATAACAAGATCAAAGGTTCACTTTCTGGCAAGGTTCAGAAAATACACACATGAAACACACAATGTTCTGTTCAAAAGCAGCCAACACATATCTTTATTTTCATATCAATTATATGCGTTTCTAAATTTTCTACGGTGCCCAACACAACCATGACTGTGTTCGTTTTAATATTTCGTTATTTACACGAACATTTTTGTATCACATACTTTTTGTTTCAATCACACATAAAGCACACATTTTTGAGTGTTGCTTTATTTGAAGTTCATGTTCTGGTACGTGTACTGAAAAAAAAACAGAACATGTACAATAAACAGGTTCGAGTTCAGTTATATTTTAAACACGACTTAAAACGACTTAAAATATAACTGAACTCGAACCTGTTTATTGTACATGTTTTGTTTTTTTTTTTAGTACACGTACCAGAACATGAACTTCAAATAAAGCAACACTCAAAAATGTGTGCTTTATGTGTGATTGAAACAAAAATACGTGATACAAAAATGTTCGTGTAAATAACGAAATATTAAAACGAACACAGTCATGGTTGTGTTGGGTACCGAAGAAAATTTAAAAACAAACATAATTGATATGAAAAAAAATAAGTTATGTTTGTTTACATATATGTACGAGTTTTTTATTCAGTGTGTGTTTTTTTCTGAACTCTGCTTTCTGGTGACAATGTCAACGCATAATGAAAAAAAACCAAAAACAATTAATAACGCACCTAGTGCATCACAAAACAACAACTATTTTGATCCTTTGCAAATTATTGACGATGATGATGATGACAATAATGAAGTAATATAAAAAAAAAACTCTTAAAGTACATATTCCTCCAATCACTATATTGAAATGTAGAACTGAAGAACTGCATGAACTTTGCAAATTGAGTAAAATATGTTATTAAGCCATTAGAAAGATTTCAATTGGTTTGAAATTATTCCTTAAAAATAAACCCGATTATAATGCAATTTGTAAGCTACTTGTTGACAAATACGAGTTCTTCAGTTACACCGCCAAAGATGAAAAACCCTACAAAGCACTTCTATTTGGTCTTGATAAACATGATCCCACTATTATTAAAAAACGTCTTATTGATATGGGGCTTCAATGTTTAGACGTTAAAATCGTTACTAAAAAGAACACTTATAATATGGAGTAAGTAATTTATGTAGTATATTTCAAACAAAAAACAGTTACCATGAAAGAACTTCGGCAAACTTACTCTGTAATCGACTATTTGAAGGTGAGATGGGAATTTCAACAGTCAAAGAAAAACAATGCTATAATTGCCAAATGTATGGTCACGGCTCTAGACGTTGTAAGGTCAAAACTTTTTGTTCTAACTGCGCTGGCCAACATAAGACTTCTGATTGCAATGAATCTACCTCTAAATGTGCAAATTGTAGTGGTTCTCATAAATCAACATACGATCAATGTCCAAGTAAAATATATTATGTCAATATGAGACAACGCACCCAACCAGCATCACGACAGGTCCGGTTTGGCGCTGGAGTTTCGTACACTGCAAATTACAACAACAGTATTCCAAATGCACTACGCCAAAGTATTTCATCGTCTGCAGGTATTTGGCAAGCAAACAAAAATATTAACAACAACAGCAACAAACATCCTGGTACTGATTGTGACTCCAGTGATTTATTCTCACTGCAGGAAATTAAAAATTTAACTATGGAGTTAATCAATAATCTTAGAAATTGCAAAAACAAAACCGAACAATTCGAGGTCATCACTAATCTCGGATGCAAGTTCTTATCGTAATGGACAACAATGGAAAAAAATTATAACCTGGAATGCAAAAGGCATTCGCCATAAACATTTAGAATTATTTCAATTTTTAACTACCCATAGTTTTCACGTATGTTTAGTCTCAGAAACTGGTCTTAATTCTAACATTTCTATAAGCAACAATGAATTTAAAGTATACAGAAATGATAGAGAAAATGGTAGGGGTGGCGGTGTAGCAGTAATCGTAAAGAAGAATGTACCCCATAAATTACTGCCCTTAGTAGACACTACTCTCATTGAGAATGTTGGTGTTAAACTTTTCCTAGTAGGAGGCGCTATTAATATATTTTCATGTTACTACCCGGGAGGCTCAGCAGGTTCAGACGGTGTAAAGAAGCGACTCTTCGCATTTGACATTCACAAACTCAGCGGAAGTGAAAGATATTTACTAGGTGGTGACTTTAATAGCAGACATCAGTCGTGGGGATGTATTAGGTCCAATTGTTGGGGAAATATTTTACACGAAAAACTGGATTCGTACAATATTAATATAATTTACCCTTCTGATAACACGTTCATACCAACCAGTGTGAATAGACAAGGCTCCACTATCGACTTCTTTGTAACTAATGACCCACTTATATTTTCTCCTGCTGAAGTGATAAATGATCTCAGCTCGGACCATTTACCTATGAAAATCACCCTAAATGGTACTTATAACACCTCAAATTTCCTCAAATATAATTTCAATAACGCTAATTGTGGAAAGTATGTTAGGTTCATATATAGACACCTAAGCTTGCCTATATTCGAAATTATTTTAAATAGCGATCACATTGATGAAAATTTTTTAAATTTTGAAAATATTTTAAATGATGCTTTTAGTGTACCAAAAAGTCACGTAACTGTCAAAACCAATTCTCTGCCTAATTATATTAAAAACATGATACAACGGAGAAATTGTATTCGTCGAAATTGGCAATGCTCTAGGGTCCATAACGATTATTCTCAGCTAAGGGAAATTAGTATAATAATTCGTGAGGAAATCATCTTCTTCAGAAATAAGTCATGGGATAACTTACTATCTACGTTCAAGGTTCCGAAAATACACACATGAAAGACACAATGTTCTGTTCAAAAGCAGCCAAAACATGTCTTTATTTTCATATCAATTATGTGCATTTCTAAATTTTCTACGGTGCCCAACACAACCATGACTGTGTTCGTTTTAATATTTCGTTATTTACACGAACATTTTTGTATCACATACTTTTTATTTCAATCACACATAAAGCACACATTTTTGAGTGTTGCTTTATTTGAAGTTCATAATCTGGTACGTGTACTGAAAAAAAACACAGAACATGTACAATAAACAGGTTCGAGTTCAGTTATATTTTAAGTCGTGTTGTGGCTCGTGTAGTGAGAAAAAACAGAACATGTACAATAAACAGGTTCGAGTTCAGTTATATTTTAAACACAGAACATGTACAATAAACAGGTTCGAGTTCAGTTATATTTTAAGTCGTGTTGTGGCTCGTGTAGTAAGAAAAAGCAGAACATGTACAATAAACAGGTTCGAGTTAATTAGTGCCTGTCTAAAGTTTTGTTACTTTCCCCAAAAATTAAAGGAATCTAAATTAATTCCAATTAAAAAACCTGGTAAGCAACTAGAGTCACCCTCTTCATATCGTCCAATAAGCCTATTGTCGTGTGTTAGTAAAGTTTTGAAAAAGGGCATTAAAGGTCAATTAACAGATTTCATAGAGAACAATAATATAATTCCACCGCATCAGTATGGGTCTCGAAGGGAACACAACACAGTACACCCGCTAATAAGAATAAGAAATTTAGTCAAAACCAACTTTAGCATACAAAAATCAACCGGAATGGTTCTTTTAGACGTCAAAGCAGCCTTTGACTCAGTTTGGCATGAAGGTCTCGTTTTTAAAATGATAAACTTAAACATTCCTACGCACTTAATTAAAATAATCCATAGTTTCCTCACCTCCCGTACCTTCAAAGTATATATTGGTTCACACTGTTCTAAGCGACAATCTCTGTTTTCTGGCTGTCCCCAAGGTTCATGCTTATCACCTATCCTATATAATATTTATACCTCCGATTTTCCACAGTTTGACTATTGCACCTTATCAATTTTCGCTGACGATACAGCAGTAATATGCTCGGGAATTTTGGCTGCAGATATTTTAGCAAATTTACAAAGATCACTGACAGATATTTTATCATATTTTAATAAGAGGAAAATATGTGTTAATTGTGAAAAACAAAAGCGTTGTACTTTACGAGGAAACGTAAGGACTGCTACATCCCACAGGCTAACTAAGTTTTTAATAACAACTGTGTACAAAGGGAACAAAAAATCAAATACCTAGGTGTAATACTTGATCCGAAAATGAATTTCACATACCATATACCATATATAATAAATAAAATTAATATCTTAACCCGTATCTTATATTCATTTATAAACAGAAGATCTAGCCTCAGCATTGGTAACAAAATGCTTATCCTTAAGACTATATTCCAGGCTGTCATATTTTATGCAGCCCCTGTGAGGTCATCTAGCGCAAAATGCCATATTAAAGAGCTTCAAGTGGCTCAAAATAAATTATTAAAAACAATATATAACTTGCCTTGGTTATTTTCTACTGCAAGACTTCACGATATTACAGGCCTGGAATTAGTTACAGATAGGATAAATAGACTTACCCATAACTTCAATATTAGATGTTCAAATTCAGAATTTACTCATATTAATGACCTGACGTCATCTTAGGAATTCATCTAGTCTGTAGTTATAAGAAGTTTTAAGTAAATTCAATATGTTTTTTGCAAATTTTCTCCTTGAATAAAAATAACGTAAATATATACAAAATAATTTTATGAAATATTGTTAAATCTTAAGGTTGAAAAAGAAAAATTCTGGAACACTTAAGAAAGAAATTATAATTGTACAAAAATGTAAATATTATCTATAAATAAAATGAATTGAAATTATCTTTTAAAAAATATTAGTATAGAGCAGCGATGGCGAACCTACGAGTTGTTTTGTTTTTTCAAACCATATTTTTAAATTCTAAGTTTTTTCAAACTGAGATATTGTTATATTCAATTAACAAATTGTGTTATTATAGATGTACGAAGAAAACTGTGTAAATTTTGTAGCAGGCTTTGCAAAAATAACACATAAAATGCAAGCAAGAAATTTTTGTGTCTTTTTCTGTGGAAAAAAATGAAAAAAATTATGTGGAAAAATATGAAATTTAAAAAAAACTGAATTCCATATTTTTCCACATAATTTTTTTCATTTGTTTCCACATAATTTTTTTCATTTTTTCCACAGAAAAAGACACACAAATTTCTTGCTATAAAATTTACATAGTTTTCTTCGTACATCTACAATACCACAATTTGTATAACAATATCTCAGTAGGCATTGGAAAACAATTAATAATTTTTTAACTATTTATATTTTATCATTTAACTTTACTTTTAACCAAACTAAAGACGTAACTTGCACATGCTCTTTAAATTATTGATTCATAAAGTTTTCTTGATTTATTAAGTTTTCAATTTTCGGTAAGAAAATTAGTTTTAATAATTTGTTTCTATTTCAATTCAAATGTAACATTTTCAAATTATAAATATTAACGCTTTAGATATATTTAGCATGTCAACGAGTAAGAAACTTAAGATGAATGATACAAGTTCAAGGCCATGTCAAACAGAATGGTTTGGAAAATACGGAGCTGTTGAGATAAACAAGAAAATTCTTTGCTTAGTTTGCAAGGAAAATTGTACGTTTCGTGCTTACAATGTAAAACGACATTTTGAAAAGATACATGCAAATCTTGCTTCCTTAACAGAAGAAGAAAAAAAAAGAATTATTTTCTCAAAAGCTAAAAGAATATAAATCACAAGCTAATGTATTTAAAACATTTCTAATTCCTAAAAACAACATTACAGCTGCTAGTTTTCATATAGCACATTGTATCGCACGACATGGAAAACGTCTTTCGGAAGGTGAGTTTTTAAAAGAAGGGTTTTTGAAATGTAGTGCTGCCCTATTTGCTGATTTTAAAGAAAAAGATTTGATAATAAAGCGCATTAATGAGTTGCCTATGAGCCGAAATACAATTAAAGAACGAATATTAAGATTAGATGAAAATACTTGTTCTCAAATAAATTACGATTTAAAATGTGCCGAAATGTATTCAATTGCTTTAGATAAGAGCACGGACATAAGTGGTTACCCACATGACAGCAAGAACTACTGGTCTTGATGTTTTTAAGGAACTCGCTGATACATTTATGAAAATGAATAATGATTTACAAAAAATTGTTTCTGTAACAACTGATGGTGCTCCTAGCATGATTGGCAAAAGTATTGGATTTATTCAGAAACTTAAACAAAGTGTCCAACATTCTTTAATTGAATTTCAATGCCTCATTTATCAAGAAGTCTTATGTGCAAAAGAAGGATTGAAAACATTTTCCAACATAATGCCAGTTGTAAGAAAAATAGCCAATTTTATAAATGCAAGAGCTCTAAATAAGCGAGAATTTGCCAAATTATTAGAGAAAATTGATTCTCAATACTCTGGGCTTTTAATGTACAATAATGTTCGATGGCTCAGCCGTGGTCAAGTTTTAAATAGGTTTGTCAATTTATTAGAAGAAATAAAACTATTTTTGCATGAAAAAAATAATGTTTTTGACGAATTATCAAATATAGAACCTAATGTTTTGCTGTGATATCACTCAGCATTTTAATGAATTGAATAAAAAACTCCAAGGACCTGGTCAAGTTGTATTAGTCATGTTTGAAAATATTACAACATTTATGACAAAACTTGATATATTTAGTAATGATTTGAAAATGAAAATATTGAAATATTTTCCATATGTATCTGCAAAAACATTTCCAAGGAACTGAAAACTTTGAAAATACTAATATTACACAGGATCATACAATTAAAAAATATTTAACTGTTATTAAGGAAATAAAACAAGCTTTTCTGCATAGATTTAATCAATTTAAGGATTTAGAAAAAACATTACAGTTTATATTGTATCCACACAAAATAGAATTTAATAATTTGGAATTAACCGTGTTCACTTGGTTAGGTATTGAAAATTTGGAAATGGAATTAGCAGAATTCCAAAACAGTTTTATGTGAAAAAATATATTTGAAAATTTAATTACAGATTTCCAAAAACAGGATTTAGAAAATATTTCTGACAATAAGAAAAAGGTATTCGAACAAAGAACTGATAATATAATATTAAAAGAATGGGACTCTTTACCAGATACATTTAATACAATGAAAAAACTGGCAAATACTCTTTGAACAATGTTTGGTTCAACATATATGTGCGAAACTTTATTTTCATCAATGAATTTTATAAAATCCATGCAAAGAAATTGACTCGGTAATGAAATGACTGCCGCATGTGTAAAAGTAATGAATTCCAAGTATGAACCAAATATACATCAATTATCTGAAAATAAACAACAACAAGTTTCGCATTAATAAAATCATATTTACATGTATTTTTGTTAAATCTTTAATTACTATAATAATACTTGACCCGTAGGTTGATATTACAAAAAAATAAATTAAATTTTGACTCACTTGTCAAAAAGGTTCGCCATCGCTGGTATAGAGTATAGTCTTCAGTTCATATGGACCGTCTTTAACTCTTTACATATATTAGTTGTATTGTTTGTATCATATCCAACGCTGTTTTAATATCGCATTTAATACACAGATGCAGCGTATCAAAGAATTTAACACTCTTAGTTGTTTTTAAAAACATTGAAAGCAAGAAGCGTGTTGAAAAAAAAATATTTAAAAAAAATTAGTTTTTAATTATTTAAAATTTTTTCTAAATTTATCTGATTCTTCTATTATTTTCACAAGAAATTAATTTTGTGTTTTTTATATTCTTTTTGGATAGTTTTTTTTTCGTATTTGATTTTTTGTAACATTTTTATTTTCCTTGTTTTTGTTGATTTCATTGCATGACTCCGCCTACAGCTTATTTGTAGGATCTGCAGATCTAAAGTTTGGCATTTTATCGCAATCTATGATTTACGAATATTCAATTAAATCAAGTACTATTCCCCCTTAAATAATTCCTTACAAAACTTAATATTCTATTGATATGTTCTCAACAAATCAGCTTTTTATAATATAAGCTCTAACATCAATTTTATTATGCATGTTCTCCCATAAACATTTATCTTTATTTAAGCATTAAGTTTTATTTAACACTACAATGTTTAATAGCAATATATTGCTTTAGCAGTTCCTGCAATAAAAAAAAAGCTAAAAACCAAACAAATACACACTGTATGTTCTGAAATGGTTACAAATTATTTTGCTGTTTGCTTCCTGTATGTTGGTTATATGAGGTATGTTAGCCGAAACCAAAAAAAAAAAAAAAAAAAAAAACGTAATATCTCAATAAGTTTGTTCGAATTTTAATACGCTATATATTAAGTTTAAACTGGCGTTCGAAACTGTAAAAAATACTTAACAGAGATATCACTAAACCGAATCAGACTCAGAAAAGAAACAAAATTCGGTTGACGTTCAAAATTTCACATCTGAATTTTGTCCTAAAATAATATATATCTTTGTCAAATGTAATATATTAGAACCGAATTTAGTACTCGGTCATAACTTATTTCTACGACTGATGACAAATAGGCATAGTCATATTATCTAATGTTAGTCATATTAATTAAAGAAAAATTGTAATACAAAATTGAAATTAAAATATAGAACAAATTAGCTAACTTATTTCTATCTGAAAAGATAATCACGTTTAATACTTCATATATGAAATTATATATGATGTCAAGACATAAAAAATAAATTAATCCCATATCAAAAATATTTCAGTCGGACCAATTTTGGACCGCGTTTCTATAAGAAAAATCCCATTCAATTATTTCTTAACTATAACAGGGCTTAGGGTATAAATTGCTTCGATTTTTCTTCACTATATTTTTCTGGCTCGTTCTTTTTTTTGTTATATTGCTTAATTTTTCACCAGTTTAGCTTTAGGAGGGCATCATAGAAACAAAAAAAAACTTTTAAAAAATAGTAAAACATCAGAGAACACTGACTAGTTAGCAAAATAATATTGAATTTTTGCTGACAGCATTTTCAATTTTAGAATCAACTACATGCTCTTTTTAAGCATGCATCAATGAAGCGTAACTTTTATGGTGTAGAACAGGGATTCCCAAATGAATATTAGCAAAAATATGCAATTTGATTAAGTAAACATGCAATTTGTGCTGTTAGTAGCTTATGTGATTAAATGTTATTTAAAAATGCTTCATCGATAATGATCAAAATATGTCTGGGTATTTATTTAATTCATATAGATGTATGAATTCGAATATCGGCCAAATCGCAAAAAATATACTTATAAATGGCAATAGAGGAACTTCAGTTTTACTTTTGATTGTACCAGTACTGACGATGTGTTCAACTATCCGGTACTGGAATATTTAAATGGCAAAATGTACATTTTCTGTAACATACTAATAAAGGGTTTTTCAACAGGGACGCTACAAAAGTAGAAAGACAGGGAGAATAAACGACGCCATATTTCTTACCGCTCTTTTGACATTTCTATTCAGTAAGGTTTGCCATTTCATGATGGAAAGACATACGAGCCAACAACGAGTCGAAATTATTACAATTTACTACCGAAATTCGGAGTCAGTGGCCTCAACATTAAGAGCGCTACGTCCAATTTATGGTCGTCATAATCGTCCTAGTAGATCAACAATTGAGCGTCTAGTGGCAAAATTTGTTCCCGTGCCAGTGAGACAAAGAAGTGCCCGTAGTGTCGAGAATATTGCTGCCGCTGAGGCTTCAGTTGAAGAAAGCCCAAATGTGTCTCTCACACGTCGTTCTCAAGCGTTGGGCATCTCATGTGACGTCGTTGTGGCGAATTTTGCGAAAAGATCTCGGCCTACATCCTTATAAGATCAAATTGACGCAAGAACTGAAGCCGTTTGACCACCGGAAGCGTCGTATGTTCGTGATTTGGGCTGAGCAACAACTTGAAAATGATTCGGATTTTCATCCAAAAATCATCTTCAGCGATGAGGCTCATTTCTGGCTAAATGGCTTCGTCAATAAACAAAATATGCGTTATGGTCAGACAGCATTCGACACGTACTCCACGAGTCATCATTGCATACCGAAAAAATTACGGTTTGGTGCGATTTATGGGCCGGCGGCGTCATTGGGCCGTACTTCTTCCGTGCCGGTCTTGATCATCACGGAATGGGAATGGGAATCGCTACCATTCAATGATAACCGAATATTTTTAGCCCCCATTGGATGATATGGGCTTGGAGGACATGTGGTTCTAACAAGACGGCGCCACAGGTCACACAGCGAATGCCACAATCAATTTATTGGAAACCAAGTTTGGAGAACGTGTTATCTCAGTCGAGTGGCCGCCTCGGTCGTGCGATTTGACGCCGTTGGACTATTTCCTGTGTGGCTACGTCAAGTCTATGGTCTATGCCAACAAGCCAGCAACGATTGATGAACTTCGTACGAATATCGAACGTGGAATTGCAGCAGTATCAGCCGATTTATGTTTGAAAACCGTCGAAAATTGGGTTCAGCGTCTGGACTTCTGCAAGCGTGCCCGTAGTGGCCATGCAAAAGAGATCGATTTCCATACATAATGGCATCGAACGTACTTTCACGGAAATAAAGAATTTCATTGATATCCAAAACCGTTTTTGCTAAATTTAAAAAAACTTTTCTAGCGCTCTTATTTAAAAACCCTTTATAATACTAGCAGAGCCCAGCCCTCGAAATTCGAGTGAAAATTCTAGAATATTTTATTCTTTCATTTAACAAATAATTCTATAAGAGACTGAAGGTGTTGTAATCAATTTTAGCCTATTCACAATTCAACACTTTTTAACTAAAATTCATTAAATTTTATTATAAATATTTGTTGAACACACCGAAGTTATATAAAGAGGTTTTTTAATAAAAAAATTTAAAAGAGCCTAAAGGTATGCTATTAAATTTGAGCAAATTCACAATACACAGTATGTGTTTTATGTATGTGGTAGTAGCAAATTTAAATTAGTATTACTTTCAGACGGTGCAGATCTGTAAATCTGGTGGACAGCTAAATATAAATGACTTTCAAATGGGTTATGTTTGGTCAAAAGCGGTTATTAACTAAAATTTTTATATCGGTTACAAGAAATCGCCTTCATCACTCTTAAAACTTTCTTCGAAAAACTCAGCCCGATAACTTCTTTTATAAGACGTTACACGAAAACGGTTCCCCACCAAATTCTACTGCTGTAATCGCGATACGGGGATTTCGGATTACATTTATCCCTAACTTTTGTTTTTATTAAAAGTTTAATTAATCATAAAATTTTTAACGGATTTTTTTCCAGACGGTGCAGATCTGTAAATCTGGTGGACAGCTAAAAATAAATGCCTTTCAAATGGGTTATGTTTGGTCAAAATCGGTTATTAACTACAATTTTCATATCGGTCACAAGAAATCGCCTTGCCTATTAATATTATAGATGACTTAATATTTATGTATTTTGTACTTCCCTCTATGGCAGTTTCTTAACCTTCCATAATTCATACTTCACCTGAAAGTGAATTTATTTTTCCCACCTCTCATATGAATATCCACAAAATGAGAAAAAACTAAAACATGTCACTGAATATACTATTATTTTATTTCTGTTCTTACATAAGCTTGCAAGAAAACATTTTTATAATATCCCTTGGACTGCATTAATGGGACGACTGTTGTTGTTTCCTGTCAGCAAAGTGAGAAATGCGTGGGACAGTTTTGGACCATGCTAAACGCAGTTCATACCTAGCATCCAACCGATTTATATTTTTCATTTCTATATTATGCAAAGTTGAAAATGCATATTCACAGAGCTATATTGTTGCAAACGGTATCAAGGTTGAAAGCGCTTTCTTGGCCAAATTCTGATAAGAATCTATTCGCGAGCACCTATCAATATTTCCTTCGCTAAATGTTAGTTTCAACATAGCTTTACTCTGCAAATCAATAAGAACGATCCTCCATTCGCATGTCAGAGTCAGGCATGCAATCCAAATTAAATATGAAAAGCTTGCGAATCCATTGATCATTTTTCAAATTGTCTTCAAAAAAATATTTACTGAAATAAATTTTGTGATTTTGCATATGTTCTAAAATTTAGATTTTAGCCCTTAATATGTCCTGATCTACGAACATTATTTCAAGAGTTGGGAAATTTGCGTTATTATCTTTTGATACGAGTTTCTTCGAAGAGCTGAAATTTTGTCATTTGCATCTAAAGTATTTACATCTGATCTTTGAAGTGAACCGTTTTCAAAATAGTTATATTTCATTTCGAACTAAGCTAAAAAACTAAACTACACGCATTATGAATGCAGCACATCTTTTGTGCATTTTCCAAGCCTAATAAGTCAAAAAAAAAATTTAATTTAAAAACGACTATATTTGAGTATATACCAGCAGATCCCAGTCCTCGAAATTCGAGTGCAAATTCTAAGAAATTTTCTTTTTCCATTTAATAAATAATTTTAATTAAATTCACAATTCAACATTTTTTGCTATCTTTATTGTCGTTATTGGTTTATGTCTAAAATTATTTTTCAATACAACACAGGGCCTTTTGCAAACACATTCACAAATTTAATAAACACTCACACAGCATTGTATAATTTTATGTTTGTGTTTGTAGCTACTTTAAATGCATTTTACTTCAAAAAAAATTGAAAAAAGTAAAAATATTTCAATCTGGTGGACAGCTAAAAAGAAATACGTTTCACATGAGTTATGTTTGCTCAAAATGGGGGTAACACTGACAAAATTACTCGGTCGGTCACAAGAAATCGCCTTGCCTTTTAATGTTATAGATAAGTAACTATTACTATACGTCACACATTTCAAAGAATTAAGAAAATCAAAATTAACATCGACTTTATTTCAATATACTGAACCATTTATTTTGCATTTTCAAAGCCTAGTAGGGGTATAAAAATATTATAATTTAACATCGAATTTATTTGATAAATAATAATCACATTTTGCAGTTTTTAAAAACTTATGAAAATTTAAATTTACAACAACTTAAATTTAATATATTCCTTGATAAGTTTAAAATTTGTTAATACCACCAGATTTCCAAATAGTTAAAGGGAATATGTTAAGTTTTCATACTTATCTTTTTCGTATAGCTATTACCTATAGTATTATAGATTTCTTGTGACTGATGCAACTTTTTCAGTTTTAATCCTATTTTGACCAAGCACCTCTCATTTGAAACGTATTTATTTTTAGCTGTCCATCAAATTTACAGCTTTGCACTGTCTGGAAATTTTTTTTTGAGAAATACTCATTTAAATTTGTTAATGTGTTTGCAAAAGTTGTATATGAAAAGCCCTGTGTTGAATTGAAAAATAATTTTGGACATAAAAGAATAACGACAATAACGCTATCGATTTTCAATATAATAATTGCATATCGCACGCCCTGTGTCGAATTGTGAATTGCCTGAAGTTAGCATACCTTTAGGTGGCACACAAGGTAGTTCAAATACCTGAAGGCTCTTATTTCTATGTGTTCAACATATATTTATAATGAAATAAATTTAATAAATGAAATTGATTAAAAAAACATTGAAAGAAATAAATTGATTGAAAAAATAAAATTTTCTAGAATTTACACTTGAATTTCGAGGGTACGGCTCTGTTAGTTTTTATTAATATGTTATACCTCCCCTGGGAAGGTACACCTCACTGGTTAAGAACCGTTGCTCAATGGTAACGATATTATGAGATCGTAACAATGTTTTGTAATCTTCGACTGAGAGAGTCTGCTTAAGGACTCACTCTCAAACCTTAATTTATTAACTTTATTTAGTTTGTCAATATGTATAGTATCGGATAGTAACACAATCGGGCTCGCGATCGACTACCAAGAGTCGTAATCGACAATGACAGTAGTTGCCTGTATCGGGAGTCAAATATATTAAGAACGTTAGTTAGGTAGTTTTCAGTGGGCGCTAGATTGGCAACGTTTGGCCGCACGTTGTTGCTGACAGAACGGCTTGGTTCTCATGTCGTGGTGATATTGCCTGCATAGATAATTAATAGAATTAGCGATGTCGTTGGATCGTTGGGAGCAATCAGCCGAAGACATTGGATTATCTGGAGAAGTTAGCTGAAGCCACTTGATCATCGGGAGTAAGATCACGATGACGATCGCGGTTGCTAATTAATTTTTAAGTGCGTGTGGTGAAATGCTCTTCCCAGACAACCTGGCCCAGTTCAGCGATGAACAATTCGAACATTTACACACAAAAAATTGTTTCAATGAAAAAACATTTTGAAGAAAAAAATAAAATAAAAATTATTTCGGGATACTGCTGATCACTTCAACGGAAAACTGAAGAAGCTGAGTTAAAGTTATGATTTAATGCCGAAAATAGTTTGGACACATCACAATAGTTCTGTCATTTTCATCAGTCTTAAAACTTTCTTCGAAAAACTCAGCCCGATAACTTATTTTACAAGACGTTACATGAAAACCGTTTCCCACTAAATTCCACTGCTGTAATCGCGATACGAGGATTTCAGATTACATTTATCCCTAACTTTTGTTTTTATTAAAATTTTAATTACTCATTAAATTTTTAACGCATTTTTTTAAACCAAAGCTGCAATGTACTCATAAATAAACATATTTGTACCATAAATTCCTAAGTTATACGGTTCCAAAATAAAAAAAAAATGTGTAAAAACGTCTCCAAAGTTGAAAAATAGAGAATTTTATTTAAATTGGTTTGGTTTAATTGGTTTGCAATGTACTCATAAATAAACATATTTGTACCATAAATTCCTAAGTTATACGGTTCCAAAATAAAAAAAAAATGTGTAAAAACGTCTCCAAAGTTGAAAAATAGAGAATTTTTTTTAAATTGGTTTGCTGGAGGAATAAGTATAGATGTCTCAATATTACTTAAATATTATGTTCACGTCTTTAAAAGACCTCAGTTTTTTCTTTCGAAATCCCCAGAGATTTTCAAAATCGGTTGATATTCAAGAAAGTTACTGGCCTATATGTGCAACACGACCGAAAACCCGGCTTTTTTCCGTAGCTCAATATTTTGGTGGTGTTTCGCAAGTTTCAAGGACAGATTCCTGTTTTCCTCGACAAGACTTACTAGAAAAGAGGATCACATCCCAGGTATTTCTATTGCATTATTTTTTGTGTCACTGTATTATCGGGAGCAAAATTTGCCAAAATATGAAATTTCTCGGTTTTATACAAGATTGCAGTTTGAGTATGTCTGGTCGCTGGTATTAAAGATTTTTTCTGTTGTTACCATTTTTTAGTTTTATTATTACACGCCAGCTTATGGCAGCTTTTTCAAGCAAGATGTAATAGAGAATAATACAATAAAACAACTTGCTGAATAGTTGCATAAATTTAAATACAGTAAAGGAAAGAATTTAAGAAAATACTTGGATTGCTGTTAAAAAATAATTATTTGGAATTTCAAAGAGTTAAAAAGAAAGGAAAAAATTAACCAATACAAAATTTCTTTGTAAGCTATACCACTATATGTTAAGGGTACAAAAACTTTGTACTGATATTTGTAACTACCAAAAATCTTTGACCTTGACCTATCCTTTATCCTTTTTCATATCCGAAGACAAAAAAGTTGATAGCAGTGCCACTCAAATATGGTTTATGCTTATTTTATCTAATTAGTTGAAACTAAGGGATAGGGTCTCTAAACGAATGTTAAGGGGTATCTTATAGTCTATACTGTCATTTTGAAAAAAATTATATTTGCGTATTAATATTGTTCCAAATAGGCGGAAATATTCAATTTAATACCTTTAAATTCTATTTACTTATTTGAAAGTTCTAGTAACTTCTATTCAAATTTAATTAATTTTTTTAGTTTAAATTTGGACAGGAAATATATACCTTTGAAGTTTTATGACAGCTTTTAAATTTTAATATTAAATAATACCATCACACACATATTCAACAATATTTAAACTAAAAAAACAAGCCATAATTAAATGTAAATACAAAATAAATTAGAAAATGAACACTACGATGTACCACCTAGACATGCTCGTACTCAGAAGCAGACACAAGAACACACAAAAGCTTCTTTCTTCACTATAAACTTAAGATAAAATGCCTGATTTCATTTAAATCAAATACAATAACAATACTCGTAATGGCAGTAATAATATTAATAATAACCAAGGATATTAATTAAGTGAGCATAGAATTGAAAATAACATGGGAATAGTAACAAGTGTTTACCTTGATTAACACCTGCTCTATGACACACACACACACCTACTATTAATTTTTGTATACTTAGCCATATACAAACAAAGTACAGTTCTAATAACTATAACAATAATAGAAAATTGGAAAATTGAGAAAATGTATTGAAAATAACAAACAATTATCAAGTAAATCCTTAGCACAAACAAAAGCATAGAAATTTCTAAAAGATTTTATAACGTAATAATGATGACATTCGTAATGAGCGCACAGTGGATCTGCATGATAGTCTTTAAATATGGGAATTATTATATGGCGAAAGTATTGAATACTCGAAAAAATATTGGAAGAGTAATACATTAATAATATTATGGAATATTTTCTAGGTCATTGTCTGGGACGTGAGAAATTCCAAGTCAGAGTGAAAGTACTAGGAAAAGATAAGGCAAAAATATTAGAGATCATAAATAAAAAGTTTGGCCTAGAAACGCCAAATACTTTGGAGCTTTTACTATACTGGCCTATTGAACCCTGATTTGGAATTTATCACCCCATTCCCTCCAAAGAATGGCTGTTATATAGAGTAACTGAGTGCTTAAAATAAAATAAATGAACCTGACACCTATTCCCAGACATTCGTGATCCACTTTTTAATATGAAGTTAATTTTATCGGAACTTACCTTCACATAAATAGCAGAGAAAAAGCACAAAATTACCCACTGTATGCGAGCACAATATGGAAACAACTGTCTGCTTTTATCTTTCCCTCTTCAACATGTCTAACCAAATTTTCCCTTTTTCTCTCTATTAACCTTTCAGATTTTAATTCTAATGAATCATTATGTCAACGTAGACAAAAAAAAACCAATAAATCTTTACAATTATAAGTTAACCCGTTAGGAATGTTGGAAAGAATTAAGTAATAAATCAAATCACCAGTTGTTGGCAAAAAAATTCTTTGGTGAAAAGTTGCAACCCCAGAAAACTGAAGATTTCAATTTGAAAATATTTGGATTCGTTTGGCGGCTATCCATAGTGAATGCTCTCTGTGTAATTGTAAACAATAAAAAAATTAGTTCCCACAATACCTTTCCTCGACTGTATCAAAGCCGATCCTACTCTGAGGTAGTCGGCACCTTTTTTTTCAGTCGCAGTACGCTACTAAATATGGTGGTCACGACAGAATAAATCTGTATCATATTATTGGCTAATCATTGACTGAAAGTCGAGAGCTAGCCGACATAACAAGCATTTCGTAAAGTCCAGTTTATTGCATATTGACTGAAAATTTGGATAAGAGAAAGCTTACCATCTGATGAGTACTACGTAAGCCCAAGAATGAAACAAAAACAGAGTCGGAAAGATCTTCTAATCAGGTCTCTGGCCATGTTTCAGTGAAGTGTTTATCTTGAAGTAATAGTCGAAACAGAGGAGTGAAAGGTGAAAATCGGGCAAATACACTAAAACCTGAATGCCATGTCACGGGTTCAGTGTTTTGAAATGCGCTGGGGCAAAGTATCCTGGAAAATAATATCAAGCTTTTTACATGATAATTTTCTTAAAAACAAGTTGAGACAAGAAGACTAAAGAATCTCCTGGTGAAAAAAATGTGGCTACTTATGCAGACAATTAAACAAAAACAGTTTCGAGAAAATGGTTTCATCCAGTTATTGGCGCTGTTGCAAAGCAATAAAACCAAGCATAGCCACCTCTTTAATCAAAAGTCCTTCACATAACTAAAAGTAGATAGTCGAATGCAAAGATGGCGAAAATAATTATTTGCTAAGGTCATAACTTCAGATTTTTAGAGCGCATGGAATAATTTTGATTCATTATAAAGTACATACAAAATTCTAAAAATATAGGTTTTTAAATCTTCTGTTTGTGAGAAGGTCACAGGGGACCATTTTGATTTTTAAACCCTGGCAAGCCCTTAATGATGTCTGGGTTGAATACCCGAACCATACATACCATTCCTATTATGTTCATGACTTCAGATATTTAGATTAATGACTACTTAAAAGTTTCTGAAAATAGATCAAGTTTTTAACTCTTCTGTTTGTGAGACGGTCTATGATTTTCAAACTCTCACAGCTCCTTAATGTTGTATGGGTTGAACATGTTCCAAGAAAAAAGTGTGCTGCATGAACTAAAAATGGGTTTGAAGCGATACGAGCAATAGTTTACATTTTATTGAGGTTTAATGGCCTTTAGTACGTGGATTAGTGAAAATGTCCCTACGGACCTTGTACTATTATTAGAAGAAATCGCTAATGAGCTTTGTTGATTTTTTTTTTTTAACCTATATTTACCTATATTATAGCTACCAAATAGTTCACATCCGTACAACAAAGTTGGGTTTAGATAGGTTTTTACCAGTAGAACTCGTACATGGACCGCTGGAAAGTGTTGAGTTTTCCACAATGATCGAAACATTGAATATATAGCATTTGAATATATATTAGAAACTGCTTCTGCTACTACCGAAACTTTTGACAGTTATTTTACATCTAAAATTGGTAGGAAATGGAGCACAGTAATACCACCGAATACCCACATTCGTGTTCATAAAGTGGTCGACTATTTTTTTTTTATATTTATTTAAGGTCTATGGAATTACACGTGTCCTTACAGACTAATATAGTTAGTGTATAAAATACATATAACAAATAATAAAATGACGATTTATTCATTTAGATATAGAATAATTTAAGTTTCAAAGATTGTTTAATTTCGGACAAATCTATGATGTGGTAAATTCCATTAAATTGCTCACATAACCGGCGAAATGGATCATTATTAGCATACTTAAATCAAAAATAATTAATATTTAAGAGCTTAAAGTTTCTTGTAGGTCTCGGTGGTATATAAATTTGAATTCTACTTGACAAGTAATTGGAGTCAACGTCGCCATGGAATAAACTGAGTAGAAAGGAAATACTAAGCATTGTTCTACGACTTTTCAGTGTCGGTAACTTGATTAGATCAAGTCTGGATTCATAAGAGGGTAAGGCACGGGAGTTCCAACCAAGTCCACGTAGACAGAATAAAAGAAATTGTTTTTGGACAGATTCGACGAAATTTATATGAATAATGTAACACGGATCCCATATTATAGAACAATATTCCAGGATGGGACCAACCAGGTTACATATGGGTCAGAAAATTCTTTACTCCATCGCTTCATAAATCCAAGAACGCCATAAGCTTTGTTTATTGCTGAAGATATATGCGAATGAAAGTTTAATCTATGATCTAATAAAATGCCAAGATCTGAGAATGTATTATTATTACATCTGTAAAAGGACATATGCTTGCATTTTTTTATATTGAGGTTTACGTTGCACCATCCACAAAAATTATTAAATCGGATTATAACAAAAAACGTTGAAAGTAGTTTTGAAGAGAAGAAAATAGTTTGACATCATCAGCGTATAAGAGAATTCTAGAGTGTTGAATAACAGAAGGAAGCTCATTGATAAATAAAGTAAAAAGTACTGGACCAAGATGACTTCATTGTGGAACACCAGAAGACACTTTGCTTTTTTTAGAGACAGCGTTTCTAAATTTAGCCGGCTGAAATCTGTTCGCTAAATAACATTTTAACCAGAAAACTAAAGAATTACTGAAACCCATAGAATTCAGCTTGTATAATAATAAATCATGATTCACCTCATCAAAGGCTTTACTAAAGTCGGTATAAATTACATGAGTTTGCATACGATCTCTAAATCCGTTATATATAATTGTAGTGAGTTCCAGAACGTAGTGATTTCGTGAACGAGATTTATGAAAGCCGTGTTGATATGGAGAAAGTATGGATGAAACTTGATGGATTGCACACAATTTTGTGATGCCTCTTTAGTTAGACACATTGACTTTATTGCCTAATTTATACAAAGGGATGATATAAGATTACTTCCATAGAGATGGTAAGGTAAATAGCCTGTTTAAAAAGTATTGTTAGTGGATAGGACAGGAAGTCAGCACAGTGTTTAAGAATATTATTTGGTATTCCATCAGGACCAGGATCAAAAGAATTTTTCAGTGTTTTCATGTTACTCACGACAGTGATGTTGTTAAGAAAATTTAAATTTGTTATCGAAGAAACTTTGGAAATTTCAAAAGGATATTGTACGGATTTAAGAAGGAATTCGGGCCCGTGAAAGGTATATATGATTCCTACACCATATTACACACAGTCATCACCGAAGATATGGCGTACGGGAAACCGATCGAAAAACCAGGGAAGTAACAACTCTATGGAATTCGGCAAATCGTACGAGGCAAAAGGAATGGAAACAATTACTCTAAAAGAGTTCGATTCAGTTTTGGCTATCGTTTTGAATGCTGTGCTGTCTAAATCTAATTATTAGCCCAAATGCTCCAATGCTCCAATATATGATAGATTTATCCACATCAACAAAATTATTTGCTTCGATAACGCAAATACGCGACGAAGGTGATAGTCAACAGTAAAACTGACAGTGGACGAGCAATTATTTCCACATAGGTGCCGCACACGTCTAAGCCAACCGAATACGAAATAAAAGAATGATTTACTATGAGAATTCGCCTGGTCAAGAGTGTGAGGTTAAACAAGGGTAGAATGTTGTGTATAAATTAGTAGAAATATATGTAAATACATGCCGCATATTTTAGGCTGGCAATTTGTTCCACGTTAGATGTGGTGCCTACATTGATGAATCAGAAAACTGCATTTGTTGGAACAGTACGCTCAACTAAAATATTTGTACCACATGAGTTCCTGAAAAGTTCTGCGTGTCCACTCTGCAGCCCATTGTTTGGCTTTTACGAAGGCGATGTATCGCTGGGCTCATATGTTCCGAAGAAGAATAAGGCGGTAATTTTGCTGCCTACAATGCACTCTATTTGTGTTGTAGAAAAAGGAAGACCATGGTTATTTGAATGCTAAAATGTATCAGGTGTTTGGCATAAATTCTTGCAAACGATCAACAAACCAGTGGCCACTTGCAGTGTAGATATTGCTGCATTATCTGCATGTATCTTATATAATACATTATAATTAAGCCAGTAGAAACGAGTAAGAAAATTATAGTCGGTCTAGACCGACTATACGATACCCTATACCATCCGTTTAGGTCCAATTAATTAGATATAGAAAAAAGAATAAACCAATTTTGAGTGGCATTTTTATTAATATTTTTTGGCTACAGATATGAGAAAGTTAATATCGGGTGCCATACATATATAGGGACCGACCCTGACCATATTTGGCAAAGTCACTTATATTTTGAAAAGATACACACAAACCAAATTTGAGAAAAATCTGTGCAAAATTTTTGTTTTTTTATAGATTTTAGTGAAGATCGAGAAGCAGCTCTATATGGGGCCTATGAATAAGAATTGTCCTATAGGGATTATTTTTGGACTATTGATAAATGGATATAAAAAACAGATAAAAACCCAATTTGACTGAGATCTATATGATAATTTGGATCTTATGGCAATTTATGTCGATTTCGTAGGGGTCATTTGTATGGGGACTAGATTTGAACATGCACCGGATTTCACCAATTTCAATAGCGTTCATCCTATGGATGATAAAAGCGTATCTACCAAATTTCTTCAAAATATATTCATATTTCCGACCTGTAGTTTGATTAAAAGGTTAACATGGACACACAGACGGACGTACGGACGGACATCGCTAAATCGAATCAGAAAGTGATTCTGAGTCGATCGGTATAATAAAAGATGGGTCTAGGACAAATATTTTTGGTAGTTACAAACAGCAGCACAAAGTCATTATACCCAAACCACATAGTGGTATAGGGTATGAAAACCGTTAAGCGACCTTCATTTCTGCAATTGCTCACGACACAATCAGCACTGCTTAATATTGAAGAACGAGCCACCAATGGACGTATAACGAGCTATTCCAAGATTCGAAGCGCATTCAATGTAAAGGTAAAATGAATTATTTTGAAACATACATAAGCGGAAAAACGAAATTTTTTTTCCTTGTAGAAAAACCTTTTTTCGCCTTTATACCTTATATTAAAATAGTATCTATTTATAAAAAGTATATTTTCTTGAAAAAGTTTGTTGCCTAAGGTAGATTAGGATTAATCAGTGGGAAAAATTGATTGAAGCTTTGTTCTCTGCTTTATGAAATTTTCAAATACGAAATAGAAATTGAAAACTCACAAAGGGTTAAACAAAAATTCTCCGAAAAATTGATTTATTTCAACGAGATGTATGGACATTTGTACTTGTGTGTACTTGTAATATTTAGCACATGTGAAGGTGTTAATTTCCTTATTTTAACAATACTTTGACATTCATTTGCAATAATCAGTGGACTGTAAATGACTTCGGAAATTAAATAAAAGCACTTTCAATGACAATATAGACAATAACTATATTGCAATATCTGCAATTTGTTAATGAAGTGTTTCCAAGTTATCCATGGAATTTGTTACATCTCTACTGATTATGAAAATGGTATTTTTGTCAAAATATATTTCAATTAGATATCAGGAAAAAAAAAACTAAAAAAATATTGTTTTATTTATACAAAAACAAAAATTTTCTTAAGTCAACAAACTATATAGAATAATGATATTTCCCTACAAATGGTTACCAATCCCTTTTCCTTTAACTTAAATTATTCGAAAGTGTTTACACGCAGAATTGCTGTTTATATCTTTTATGAATCATCTTGTGATTTTAGTGTAAAAACTTAAATTTTGTTTCGGTATTTTGATTGAAGAAATACTCCCATATTAAATGCAGCTGCTGATTTTCGGAATCCTACAAATGTTTATAATAGTAGTACTCAGAATGCTCTGAACATCATTGCTAAAAATTGCTATTGCTAACAATTTGCTTACTGATCCTTTAAACTGTGGTCGATGGCCTAATTTTGATGCTGCATTCCCAGTTCCATCTGCTTCGTCGTCAGGTAATGCAAATATAGAGCCTAAAAAGCTGGAAACAATTCCTCAAAGGAAAGATATCAGCATTTGCTTAACATTTTGTACAAGATAAAAAACCTGATGAGATGAAATTCTATATGATCTCAAAAATTCAAAACTGTATTCCTGAAGACATTAGGGTTTATTAAATGAATTGCCGAAATAGAGCATCATTATAAATTATTATTCCTGCAGATCTCTTCTAACAAATTGTTAAACCCAGATTTTGACCTAAAATTTCATTAATACGTGATATATAGAGACGAAAATAATGCTTGCCTACCTAAATCCATGGACTCAAATCCAAAAAAGTGCTTTATATCAAATTTCAAAACGACGGAGTTATGAAATCAGAAAGCTCACCAATTTATTGCAATATCTTTGCCTACAGTAATCATTTTATTATATTCCCTGAGATCTGGCTGAGCAAAAGGTCAACAACTTTGAGATATTTGGTCCGAAATACCAATTTTCAGAAAAGATAGAGAAAGTTGTAAAAGAAATGATAATTGTAACGTAATTGAAAAAAAATCTTAAATGAAGGAATTATCTGAAGACATAGCCTTAACTATATTTTATATATTAAAATTATATATGTTTTAGCGATAATACGAAATTCCAAGTCAAGGTGGAAGTACTATGCCGGTATATAAAAACCTCAACAAGGTTTATCGTTCTCAGGCCAAACTTTTTGTATGACCTTTTCTAATCATTCCGTATCATGATGTTTGTTTACTTAGTGTTTAAGCTATAGCTCAGGAACCATTATTGAATTTGGCCTTTAAACTCCAAACCCTATGGTGGTTTTGCTATACTGTCCTAGATTGTCCTAGTTCACCCGGACTTTCTAACTCCCCAGGCAATGATCTTGAAAATGTTCCATAGTTTATTCAATAATACATTATTTGTCGCACATTCCAGAATTCACCTCTTACTTGTATTTATATAGACAATATTAAAGCTGTTTATTTTTTTCAATATAATTCAAAAGCATCTGATTTATTAATGTCAATTGCCTTCTGTATAGCGTAAAGCTGCTCCTGACTCCACTTATTTCGTTCCATCCCATTATAATGATTCCTAATGATTCTTTTCCAAGTCAACTCCATCTCAAACGTATTTGGTTGACTTCTGGACCTTATTTTCGTTAGTGAACCTACTGATTTTTTTATATTACGGCATAGTAAAATTCCTAATCCAGAATATAAATATCCGCCTACGGCTTTAAATAACTTTCGTTTGCTTCTATTCTCTTCAAAGAAAAATTTAACTCACACCGATAAAATGTTTTGCTTTAGTAAGACAAATTACCAGGATTTACAATTTCATCTGTTGCTGATAAATGTGTTATCTCGTTCTAATGACGATTTTGACAGACCACTAGGGTTTTCCAGGACCCTTACTCAAAATGACATAAGTTGGTTAAAAAAATCTTAAACCAATTTCAGAACACCATGATGAGTGTGTAAACTTTAATTTATGAATGAAATTTGGTTGCAAAAAAAAAATAATTGCTTTTGAGCCAACGTTCATAAAGAGTAAATAATTTAAATAAAGATTGTACAAAGTAATAATACTCTCAAATGGGTCAACGACATACTCCAAAGGCATTAAACTCAAGCAAGGAAGATATTAAGTTCGTAATTAAAATTTTCAAAGCACTTTTTCACAAAAAAAGCAAATTATCTCAAAAAAGTAACTCTTCTTAAAAAATATATTTTCTTTTCCTTTCCCTTTCTTAAAAAAGTGATTTTTTTTTAAAAAGTGCATTTTCTTAAAAAGATAATTTTTTTAAAAAAGTACCTTTTCTTAATAAGTAAATTTTCTTAAAGAAGTATCTTTTCTTAAAAAAGTACCTTTTCGTAAAAAGTACTTTCTTGCAAAAAAGGAAATTTCCTTACAAAGTAGCTTTACCTAATAAGTATATTTTCCTATAGAAGTAACTTTTTTTAAAAAAGTACCTTATTTAAAAAAGTATTTTTTCCTAAGTACTTCTTGTAAAGAACTAAGAAGGTGCATTTTCTAAAAAAAATACGTCTTCTAAAAAACAGAACCTTCTTTTAAAAGTATATTTTCTAATAAAAGTTCATATATTTACAAAAGTAGCTTATCTTAAAAAAGTAAATTTCCTTAAAATAGTACGTTTTCTTAAAAATGTACTTTTGCTTAAAAAAGTACTTCTTCATAAAGTATTTTTTTTAAGTACACTTTTTCTTAAAAGTACTTTTTCTTAAAAGTACTTTTTCTTAAAAGTACTTAAAGTAAAAAAACTTAAACAGTAGCTTTCCTTAAGAAAGTACTTTTCTTAGAAAAGTACCCTTTATAAAATAAAGTAAATTTTCTTAAATGCAGAAGCTTTTTTGAAGTGAATTTTGTAATAAAAGCACTTTTTTGTTAAATAAATACAGTTTCTTACACAAGTAAGTTTTTTTTTCTTGAAAAAGTAATTTCTTTAACTTTTCTTTGAAAAGTATATCTTCCAAAATTATATCTTTAAAAGTACCTTTCCTTGAAAAGTAACTCTTCTGAAAAAAGGAGTTTTTCTTATAAATCATAATTTTATTATACATAGCAATAATACTAGAGCGCCCGTTTATGGGACAGTGTATATATGTATGTATATAATATATGTGAAACTAGAGTTTATTTTTTAAGGGTTTTTAAGTTACTTTTCTTAAAAAATTACCTTTTCTAAAAAAGTTCCTCTTCTCAGAAAATACCTCATCTAAAAAAACAACACCTTTATTTAAGTGTTTTTTCAATAAGTCCTTTTACTTAAAAAGTACTTTATCGTAAAAAAGTATCTTCTTCTTGAAGTAGTAATTATACTAATGATACTAATTGAAATGTAATTTAAATTATTGTACCGATTGACTCAGAGCCACTTTCTGATTCGATTTAGCGATATCCGTCCTTCCGTCCATCTGTCCGTCTGTTTGCCCGTGTAAACATTATAATCAAACAACATGTTGCGGATATTAATACTTATATTTCGATGAAATCAAGCATATAAACTTCTATCTACCATAGGATGAACACTAATCGAATTGGTCATAATCGGCTTATGTTCAGACCTAGTCCTCATACAAACATACAGACACTTATGAAATTTTGTTAAATTGCCATAGCATCCAATTTATCATATAGATCTCGGTCAACTTGGGTTTGTGTATGTTTATTACATATGTTTATCAGTAGTCCAAAAATAAACCCTCAAGGACAATTCTTAGTCATAGCTCCCATATGAAGCTGATTCCCGGTCTTCACTTCTATCAAAAAAATATATATATTGCACAGATTTTTCTCAAATTTGGTTTATATATATTTTTGTGAAAAATAAATGACCTTACCAAATGTGGTAAGGGTCGATTCATTTTTCAAACTAGTCCCCATATCCGAAGGCAAAAAAAATTGATATCAATGCCACTCAAATTTGGTTTATGATTATTTGCTATATATAATTAGTTGGACCTAAGACAAAGGGTCTCTAAACGTATGGTATAGGGTATCGTAGTCAGTCTAGACCGACTCTACTTTCTTACTTGTCTTTCTTAAATTTAAAAAAATATTTTTTTTTTCTTAAATAAGTAATTTCTCTTGTTTTTAATAGTTGGTTAGTTTTTGATGTCACTTTTCGGACATATTGCAATAAATACTGCGTGGTAGAGCAGAAGAAAGCATAGATATCTAAAATTCATAACTATTCTTAATCGGACCGGTTTCAGGCACTTCAGCCTTCATCAGCGATGTATTGAACATTGTGATAAATTGTTATGTTTTATTTGAATAAATCGTTTCTATATGAAATTTTTCTATTTAGGGCGGGGCCATGAGGTTTGAACCTCTGTCTGTCTCACATACACTCGAACTTGCACTTTTTGGTCAGAGCTTTAAGACACTCAGCTAAAGTCAGGCCTACGACCAGTGTTGTTAAAAATCACTTTTCATACCGTACAGTATTTACTTCGTATTAATCTCAGAAGATACAACTCCGTTCAAACAAATAATCGTTATTTTTTGAACTTCTTGAATATTTATGCATTCTAATTTCCCCTAATCTCAGTTTCGTAAGAGTTGCTATATGTGATGTATGATTTGTACATTCTACATATTGTACTTTATACATATATTAGAGAACATTGTTTTATAATAGCTGGTTAGCTTTTGACGTCATTTTTCAGACATATTGCAATTAATACTGTAATTTCTCTTAGCAAAATAATTTTTTTTAAATACCTTCTTAAATAAGTAAATTTTCTTAAAAAAGTACCTGTTCTTACAAAGGCACTTTTCCTTAAAAAAAAGTGCCTTTTCCATAAGAATATGATATACGTGATTTTTTTTTTTTTTTTTTTTTGTTATATAAGGATTTCAATGACTTTTTGTTTTTTAAAAAAATTTCAATAAATAAGTTGCGGGCAAAAATATTGGTACTACTGTAGAACATAAAACGTAAACTCACGAACTGAGTAAAAAATTCCTTTCAAAGCATTGTTTCTTGAGAGTTTTCATATAGGACTTCATATGTTTTTAAATATTTAAAAATAAAACAATATATGCAAGCACTTTGGGGAATATATAACCAAAAAAAAGTTGCAATACAATATTTTATATTATAAACAATAGAAGCTACTACAAAAAGAAAAGAGCGCCGTAAACATGTTTCCCTAAAGTTATATTTGCTATTTACAGACAATAAACAAATTTTGGTAAATTAATTTTGTAGTTTGTTATAAAATAAGTATATGAGGTTAGTTTTTGCGTATTAAAATTTTAAAAGAAGATTTCCAACAAGCCAAACAATTTTTCTCTTTTGAAAACTAAGTCAACTATTGAAGGAATGTAGTTTACGAATAAATTCGATTCTCATTAAACGATTAAACAAGTCTATCAATTCTGTATTGTGTTATATTAAAATATTTTCTTTGTTTAACAAAAAAAAAAAAAAGACAGACGTATGAGTCATATGAGTATTAAATCTGTTTCATTACGCATACGCCATGTGTAAACTTTCTGTATGTTTAGTTCATTAATATGGATTATTTCATCATGTACAATTTATTAGCGTTTGATATGTGTGTGTGTGTTTCTGTAACGCTTACGGCCACACCATTTTGTAATTATTTTTGACAACATATTATGTGAATGCAATAACAACAAACAATACAATTGTATTGCAAACAAAATTTAATTAAATGCCTGCAATAATAATTGCAGTAATAATACGCTTTAAACACTGTGTTCAAAGAGTATCAAGGACATATTACTGAATTATTGGCCATGTTTTATGAATTACATCCAATGTTAAACCAATTCAAATTTTCAAGGAGCAAGTGTACAACAAATATTCGATGAATATCGAAATATTCGAGAATAAAAAAGTATTTTAATTAAAGAAAAATCCCACGCCTCGAGCTCGAATATTTTATTTTTACAAAGAGAAATTTGTTATTTATATCAATTTATAATTGATAAAATCTACACTTTATAGTAATCTATGCTCTATAGAAGTGTAAAAATGTGAGCACTTTATAATTGACAGTAATATATTATTGACAGCAATTTATAATTTGTAGAAATCTTTGCTTTATAGAAATCTCCGTTCGATAGAAATTTATTATTGATAGAAATCGACTCTTGATTAAAATCTATTATTGAAAGGAATCTATAATTGAAAGAAATTTATTATTTATATAAATTTATTATTGATAGCAATCTAGTTTTGAATGAAATCTATTATTAATAGAAATTTATTTTTGATAGAAGTCTACGCTTCATACTACTTATATTGATGCAAGTTTTTTATTGACAGAAATCTATCCTTGACAGCAATCTAATAATGATAGAAATCTTCTATTGAAAGACATAAGCGCTTGGTAGAAATCTATTATTGATAGAAATCTATTATTGAAAGAAATCTATTAAATTTTTTCCAGTCGTTCTATCCTTTTTCTGTGTATTATCCAATGACAATCAATTCGCTGTATCTTTCACCTAAATTTTAATCACTTCTATATCATCTACACCAGTCTGCAGAGGGTATATATCAGTTTTTTTAACAAGTAAGAAAATTATAGTCGGTCTTGACCGACTATACGATACCTTCTACCATGCGTTTAGAGACCCTATCTCTCAGGCCCAACTAACTGGATATAGAAAATAAGCATAAACCAAATTTGAGTGGGATTTTTATTAATTTTTTCGGCTGCACATATGAAAAAGTTCATACCGGATGCTATATCTCTACGGGGACTAGGCCCAAAAATGGACCGATCCTGACCATGTTTGGTTAAGTCTCTTGTATTTTGCAAAAATATATACAAACAAAATTTGAGAAGAATCAGTGCAATTTTTTTGTTTTTTGATAGATTTAAGTGAAGATCGGGAAGCAGCTCTATATGGGGCCTATGAATAAGAGTTGTCCAATAGGGATCATTTTTCGACTACTGATTAATGGATGTAATATATACATACAAACCCAATTTGACTAAGATATGTATGATAATTTGGATCTATTGGCAATATATGTTGATTTCATAGGGGTCATTTTTATGGGGGCTAGGTCTGAACATGCACCGATTCTCACCAATTTCAATAGGGTTCATCGCATGGCCGATAAAAAATCAAATACCAAATTTCGTCAAAATATATTCTTATTTACGACCTGCAGTTTGATTACAAGCTTTACATGGACACAAAGACGGACGGACGGACGGACGGACATCGTTAAATCGAAACAGATAGTGATTCTGATTCGATCGGTATAATTAAAGATAGGTCAAATATTTTTGGTTGTTACAAACAGCAGCACAAAGTCATTATACCCAAACCACATAGTGGTATAGGGTATAAAAATTTTCAGTTCCATAATAGAGAATAAAGCATAATTTAAAGCCCCAGTGCCCTTTTAAAAAAGACTACCGATTTTCAGTTGGAATTTATATATATATGTATATAATTAAATATTATTTCAATGGTGCGTGGTAAAGAAGAAGAAAGCATATATTTAAAAAATTCATAACTGCACTGTATTCTTAATCGGACCGGTTTCTGGCATTTCGGCATTCATCAGCGATTTATTGCACATTGTGATAATTATTATATTTTAATTGAATAGATTGTTTCTATATGAAATTTTTCTACTTGGGGCGGCCGTGAGGTTTGAACCATGAACCTACACATACACTCGCACTTGCACTTTTTGGTCAGCGCTTTAACACACTCACCTAAAGTCAGGTCTACGAGCAGTGTGGTTAGATTCAGTTTTCGTACCATACAGCTTTACTTTGTATTAATTTCAGAAGAAACAACAATTATCACAATGTTCAATAAATCGCTGATGAAGGCTGAAATGCCAGAAACCGGTCCGATTAAAAATACAGTGCATGTATATGCTTTCTTCTTCTTTACCACGCACCATTGAAACAAAATTAAAATTTGCATATTAATTACAGTATTAATTGCAATATGTCTGATAAATGACTATTTTCAATGTATTTGTTTTTATATTACGCAATTTTAATGCGCTGTATAGTTTTAAAATCAAAACCTTTTGGAATTGATTCCCAATATAATAAATATTCGCATTAGTTATAAACATGGGCAATCTCTCTAAAATGCGGTTTAAAATTAGTTACTATAAACCTTAATAGCCGCACTCAATAGGGTTAGAATCTAACTAATTATGGACCTGCAAAAACTAACCAAAACTCATGGTATTGACTGGTTAAGTCGCTGTTATCTGACTACAACATTCCAATTTATTTCTCTATGTATTTCAGGAGACCTTCCTTGTTTTCTTGTTTAGCAAATAATTTAAATATCTTGTATTTCATGCAATATAATAATGGATTAATTTTTGAAAACATATTATGCCAAGTAAATAAATAATTGTTTATTTGAATTCAATTCACTTAGTTTTCATATATGAATTACTTGCAATTTAATATGTTATACTAGAGAATTTTCTGTTATTATTTGAATTATATAAAATTTTGTTGTGGATAATTATTAAACTGTATTATAAATAGTAATCAAATGACTAACAGTGAAAGCACACAAGAGCAGAACATTTTAAATAAATTATTTTTTTCGAAATTTAATTGATAACAAAAAAGTTCTTAATTATAAGAATAGCGGCATGGACCTTAAAATAAGCCTACATTTTATAATGATAATAAAAAAAACTTAGGCTGACTCTGTATTACAAAATCCTCCTTGGAAAGCCCGGCTTTAAATTATAAAAATTATCCATGATTAAGTCTCTCTCAAAACTAAGCCAGATTTTAAATTAAAAAACAATTCAATCAAAAGTCTCCTCCAAAATAAGTGGAGTGAATCAGAAATTGCCAAACACTGGGACAAAATTCATGGCCAGCGGCAAGCTAAGAGATTTATAACTACATCCAGTGTTCAATCGGAAAGATTACTTTCCCTTGATTAGAATGACTTAAGGACCTTGACGGTATTCTTTACTGAACACAGTAATCTTAGATATCATCTACATATAAAAGGTCGGTCTGTTACAGACACATGTATGTTCTGCGAACAGGGGGTGAAAGCAGGGGTGAAGTGGCAGAAGAATCCTAGCGCTTGGAGGATGTATTGTATACCCCCGGAACATACGGTATCTATGCCAAACAGGGTCATTGGCTTTATAAAGAGCCTTAATCTTTAGCACAACCATGGGCTGCACAAAAGATCAAATTGGTCGCAGTTATCGCCAGTTGATCGCCAAATCGTTAAGATGTGTAATATGGATTGTCCACCTAATACGCTGTGCGCGAAGTGTTTTAATACTTTAAAAGCGAATTTGTAGAGCCAAATTTCATTTTATGTGTGCAAGAGTTGATGATAAAATCCGTAGTTTGTTAAATGAAAATCCGAATATTGTGTTAAACTGCAATGATTGCCTTAAAGCATCAGCTGAAATGATTTCTATGATCTCTTCACTATCTACGGAGTTAAGAGAACTTAAAAACCCGATTATTTCCAATATAAGTAAAGACTTGAGAGAGATTCAGTTAAAGTTCAATGAACTTACGCATAAATCAAACAAAAATAATTTGCATTTTTCGAATCAAGCTGCTGTTAATAATAATACACATGCAAATGAACGATATTGATGCAGTTGTTGCTGGTGGTTCGAACGAAATTGATAGACAATGTGATGACGATGCTTGCTCTTCTCTTGTTTTTTTTTCCTACAGCTGTCTCAAATGTTGGATCAAACATGCTTGAGTCTGATAGTCATGAAACTCATTGGACGAAAGTGCATAGGCGTAAACGTAGAAATAGTGTGATTGTTGTTGGAGATAAAGACACAAACGATCTTGATGTGGTTGTGAGAAAAAAATATTTACACGTTTCTTCCTTCAAACTGACTGTTATTGCTGATAATATCATTTCTTATATTGAAGATAATACAGAGATTTGTAAACAACATTTCGAATGTACGAGGTTGGTTAAGAAAGATGTCGATGTTAATACACTGAAGCACTATAATTTCAAGTTAGGTGTATCACCAAGCTTTTATGATGAAATTTTTAAATCTACCTTATGGCCCGCGAATATAAAAATTCGCCCTTTTCTGTTTTTTCCAAAAAAAAAACCGACAGAACTGCCAAATATGTCGTAAATAATATTCAGTTACCCCAGTCAAATTGTAAATTAAATAAAAGAAATTGCAGCTATTCAGTATATTATCAAAATGCAAGTGGTATTAGAAGTAAAGCTACTCAATTTTGCCTTGTTTCTTCTTTAAGTGAAAATGATATAATTGCCATAACTGAAACTTGGTTATCTGAAATAAATAGTGCTGAATACTTTGATGGTTTTTATAAAGTCTATCGTTGTGATAGATGCTTTTTACCTGATGGACCTAAAAAGGGTGGCGGTGTGCTGTTGGCAGTAAATTATATTGGCCTTTAAATTATATTGGCGATATTGAGCAATTATATGTTGAAGTCGCATTTTCTAATGCATTTGGTAAATCAATATTTTGTGTTGTATCGTATATATATACCTCCTTCAAGTACTAGTGATATATATCAAAAACATTTATGTAATATTAATTATGTTGTAAATTTATGTTCAAATAACCAAGAAGTTAAAGTTTTAGGTGATTTTAATCTAAAAAATTTGACTTGGATATTTGAAGATAATACTCTTTTGCCATTTAATATGAAAAATGATATTGATGAAGATGTAATTAGTTTTTTCTTTTCTCACGATTTCAATCAAATTAACTACTTTAAAAATGATATTGGAAGAATTCTTGATTTGTTTTTTGTATCAAATATATTAAGAACATCTTGTAATTTATGTTTAAACCCCATTTCTAGGAATACTGTGCATCACAAAGCAATGGTGATAGATTTTGAATTTTACGTTTTTGAAAAAGAGGCTTCTTGTGGCACAAAATCTTGCAATTTCTTAAAGCGTAATTATCCAGCATTAAATGATTTTTTTGCGTCTGTTGACTGGTCAACAATTTTCTATTTTTTAAGTCGTGTTTAAGTCGTATTTAAAATATAACTGAACTCGAACCTGTTTATTGTACATGTTCTGTTTTGTTTTTCAGTACACGTACCAGAACATGAACTTCAAATAAAGCAACACTCAAAAATGTGTGCTTTATGTGTGATTGAAACAAAAAGTACGTGATACAAAAATGTTCGTGTAAATAACGAAATATTAAAACGAACACAGTCATGGTTGTGTTGGGCACCGAAGAAAATTTAAAAACAAACATAATTGATATGAAAATAAAAATATGTGTGTGTTGGTCTAAGTTATGTTTGTTTACATATATGTACGAGTTTTTTATTCAGTGTGTGTTTTTTTCTGAACTCTGGTTTTTACCAGGTCGATCCACATGTACAAATTTAGTAGTATTCACTAATCAGATTATAGTTTCTATGGAGAATTGAAAACAAGTTGATGTGATATATACTGACTTTTCGAAGGCTTTTGATTCAGTTAATCATGACTTCACCAATTTGGTATTAATGGAAATTTGTTGCAGTTTTTGAAAAGTTTTCTTAAGAATAGGAAATTAATAATTAAAATTAGTTCATGCTTTTCGGAAAATGTAATTAATGCATATTCTGGTATTCCTCAGGGAACACATTTAGGTCCACTATTATTTTTAATTTTTATAAATGACCTACCTGACTGTTTGCAATTTTGTAAACCATTATTATTTGCCGATGATTTGAAATTATTTGCTGATTTTACAAGTATATCACATTCAGTTATGCTTCAAAAAGATTTGTTATCGCTAAAAGAGTGGTGTGATTTAAACAGACTTGTTTTAAATATTGATAAATGTTGCATTATGTCATATACTCATTGTCATAATCCTGTTTTTTATAATTACACTATAAGTGATGTCACTCTTGAGAGAGTTTGTGAAGTTAAAGATTTAGGAGTTATTTTTGATTCCGAGTTGAAATTTCATAATCATATAAATTACATAACATCTAAAGCGTATGCAATGTTGGGAAATACTGCGGACTTTAGTGACCCTGTCGCATTAGAATCATTATATGTTTCTTTCGTTAGAAGTAATTTTAAATATTGCTCTATAATCTGGAGTCCTTATTACGAAAGCCATTCTGCCAGAATTGAAAAAATTCAGAAACTATTTACAAAGTTTGCATTTAATAAAATTAATTGGTCCGGAGATGTTCTTTCTTATGAAAGCAGGCGTAAATTTCTAGGACTACAATCTTTGAGAGAACGTAGATCATCATTTGCTATAATGTTTATATTTAATATTTTAAGAAATAATATATGTTGTAATGCTTTGTCTGATTTAGTGAGGGTTCAACGCCTCATCGCGATTTACGTCACGAGCGTTTATTTTATGAAGATTTTCATCGCACGAATTATGGGGTTAATGAACAAATTACAAGATGTTCAAAGCTTTGTAACAGTTTCTCAAACCTTTTAAATTTCAGCTTAGATAATAAGTTGAACTTATTTAAGGTTTTAAATTAATTCATATTGTAAGTTTTTTTTAAACTTAAAAATATTAATTATTGTATAACATTATTATTATTATATTTTTATAGTTTGTAAGATGTGAATCAGTAGACTAAATAAATAAATAAATAATGGACACATCTCTAAAAAATTTTTAAAAAATCAGTGAGTTTGTTGTAATCATTTTTCAAATATTTTATTTACATTTGTTTAGATAGTGCAATAAATCGAGATATTAATATAAACACTAGCAGATTCCTGCCCTCGAAATTCGAATGCAAATTCTAGAAAATTTTAGTTTTTCATTTAATAAATTATTTCATAAGACAATTCACAATTCAAGACTTTTTTTTAGATATCGGTTGTGTTATTGGGATTATGTCCAAAATTGATTTTCAATTCAACGCAATTATTATTGGGAATGAAGGAAACAAACTTATTTTGTTTTCGAACTTATTAACAAATTTAATAAATACACACTTAGCATTGTATAATTTTATGCATGTGTTAGTAGAAACTTTAAACGCATTTTATTTCAAAAAAAAAAAAAAAAATGTAAAAATCTGTAAATCTGGTGCACAGCTAAAAAGAAATGCCTTTCAAATAAGATACGTTTGGTCAAAATCGGGAGAAAACTGTTTAACAAATCATCGGTCACAAGAAATCAGCTTACCTATTAATATTATAGATTAAAGCCAGGTAGATTGTGTCGAAGATTCGGCAAAACTGAATTTAATACTTTTAATTGCTTTTTCTAAGATTTCCTTATATTTATTAATCGCTTATTGCCCATTTTTCTCTCATTTCAATACCTTTAAGAAAAAGCATTCTAAAAATATATTCCTCTGCTCTGCTCAATTCTGTTTTAGTTTGGAAAAAACTCTGGAAAACTTGGAAAAAAAAATTAAATATTTTACCATTTAATCGATCAAATGACTTAAGGGAATAGAAACTAAACTGTCCCTTAAGTGTAGCTGCCACTGCCTTCGATTTTTCTTAGGCTTTTAATATGTTGTTTAACGAAAATTGTTTTGATTAGTTCTTGAATTCTATGAAAACTAATAATGTTAACATACTTAAATATGTTTATTTGTTTAAGATGTTTACATTTAAACTTATTAAGTTTGAAGTAGTTATTGTATTATACTAAGGAAGTTATAAGTAATTGCAAAATAGTAGTTAATCAGAAAACCTAAGGAAAACATAGTAAGGCAAACAGTTAACAAAATTTGTACAATTATAATTACTTAACTAAAGTTTGCAAACATATTTTGGAAAATTTTTAAGATTATCCAAAGCAATCACTAAAGATTATGCTGGAAATAAATTTTAATATAATGATTTAATACGTCTTGTCAGTGATGAAAGCTCATAGTTAGTTATCACAAAATCAGACTTTCTGACTTTAATTCAATGTCTTGAAGGGCTATTGAGTCAGATTTTCTCTTTTAGAATTTAAATCAAATTATTTAAATACTACAAATGCATACGGATGCCACACTTGTCTAGCACCTTTTTGTGTTTGAAAAAACCACAGAGACGTATGAGTATAAATAGAAAAATTATATTTAAAAAAAAACACATGAAAGCCCTCAGTTATCTTAGTACTACAAAGGACTTAAAATAATAAACAAAGATTTCATTACTTAAATCGTGTTTGCAGAAAACCGTTGAAAGCAAACAACAAATAATAGTACCGTTACTCATCATCATTACCATTATAATCTTCGTCATCTTCATCATCATCAACAACATTTTAATAATTAAAAACATATTACATTAAAACAAAAACAAACATCAACAAACAGTACTGTTTGGTAAAATATAGAAGAAAAAAAAAACCCGGTCCTTTAGAAATTTGTACTATTAAGGTTTGTGTAACTGTTTTGGTTTGTTGTTCTGTGCAGACTAGAGGTATGTCAACATCTTTCAACACAACTTCAATAGGAAAATCTCATAAACAAATAAACGGGAACTAGTACCCACTTTAGCAAACCAACAATTTAAAGCAGCAGCTGCAAAGGCACCATGGGCCGGTCACCTACGATTTGAATGACTATTTGTGGAGCTACATTTTCTTAAGCAAGTCATGAAAATGTATATTAAAACATATGAAGATACATTAAAAGCTCAGACTAATTAAATAATTTATTTAAAAAAATGATTTGTTGATTGTTTTTTATTATAATTTTTCTTTTCTTTTTTACTATATAATAAAAGCAAAATTACAACAAAGTTTACAAACATCGTTTCGTAAAACATGTTGTTAACGTCATCATTAAAATTTATGTACATAACTTGAATTGAAATAAATTAAATTTAAAAAACATTTTTAGAAAAATTAATTAAAAGTGTTAAATTCAGCTATGCCGAATCTTTGATACCATCCACATAGGTTTATCGTTTACGTTAATATCTGGATTTATTGCAGACATTTGTAAACGAAATATTTGAAAAAGTAAACAATTTGATAGACTTGATACTAAATTAATACTAAACAACGAACACACTAAATTTTTTATATATTTTATGGGTGTCTCCATATTTTAGGTAATATCTTAATACAATTCTGCTCGATTTACCCCATTTTCGACAATAAATTACGCGAAGTAATGGCAAACAATAATATCTTAACTCTACCCAGGTACAGCGTTTAAGAACAGTATGTAAACATTTTTTAATGGAAAATTTTGTTTGTGCAGACATTTATTCCAAAATTTTGTTTTTATTAAAATTTTAATAATAAAGTTAATTTCACTGTCCAACAGCATTTTTGGAACAGAATAGCGACCCTATAATTCTGAAAGGGTATGTTGAGTAGATCATTTTTGTAGACTTATGGTCCAGCACGTCTGAGTATTTTTTTACAGTGGGTCAAAGTTTTCATTTTTTGGTCGAAGGGAGCATTATACTTTATGAAAAAAATGGTGTAAGTTAATGTCTGAGAGAATTCTTATGGTCGGGGTTGAGGAATTCTATGAGGATTATTTTTGTGAAAGATCTTAACCCTCTAACTGGTCTCTTTATGGGTCAATTTGACCGTTTTTTCGAGAAAATCAAAAAATTAACTTTAAAAAAGGACATTTAAGGATTAAAATATTCTACGAAAATGTTTGCCGAAAAATTTCAGTGGGGTTCACCAAAAATACCATTGTTGTAAATAAAGCTCTTTACGATTAATTGGCAAAATTATACACCAACATATACAAAACAGGTAAAAACGGCGTCAAGTTCGGCCGGGCCAAACACTGAGTTCTCGCGTCTAGTCAGCTGTGACTTACAAATCGAGTGTGATATTTATTAAAATTAATAATAAAAAATAAAAGAAAAAATTCAAGCATAATTGAGCTACTAAGCAGTACATATCGGGTGTGATTTTTACTAAAATTAATATAAAATTAATAAATTAATAAAAAGAGATTAATATAAAAAGTTTTGTTTTATTTGTGGACATTTTACGCACCATCAAAGCAGAAGAAAGATATTGACTACAATTGAAGAACCATATTTTCTTTTCTTTGGAATACGATTTTTATCTGAAGCTTGGATACCAAAAACCGTATGTACTACTTGCGAAAGTGGTCTTTTGACCTGTACAAAGGCGGTACTAAGGCGCTGCTATTTTCTGCGCCTATTACATGGATTGAACCTGAAGATCACAAATCAGATACATGCTATTTCTGCGTAAATTACAAATTTGGTAGAAGCCAAAGGCACTACGCGACAATGACATACGATGCAACAAATAATGTCATTTTACCAGAAGTGCACTGTGAAGGTGTTCCGGTGCCTCAACCGCCTACACATACATTTTCGGCCAATATGACAGTCGCCAATACAGAAATAACAGCGGCGGTTGAAAACATATCAGATATAAGTTACTTGCCTCTTGATGGTTTAAACATATGTCCTAATTTGGTAGACCAAGCTTATTTTGAAGATCTTGTAAGAGATTTAGGACTAACAAATGAGAAAGCTGAAATATTCTGTTCCAGATTGAAAAACAGGAATTTGATAAAAGCCGATGTAAAAGTTACATTTCCAAGAAAGTTATTTTAAAAAATCAGAAGAACTTGTATACTGTTGCAGTATTGAAGAGGTTCTAAAATATCTAAAGCTTCCACTGGACTCTTCTGCTTGGCGACTATTTATAGATAGTTCAAAACACAGCTTAAAAGAAGTTTTCCTGCACAATGGAAATCAGCATCCATCAATACCGGTTGCGTATTCCACAAAAAAGGAGGAAACATACGCAAATATTTCAAATCTCTTAAATAAAATTGAATACTATAAATATAAATGGGAAGTATGCGCAGACTTCAAAATGATTGCAATATTGACTGGAATGCAAACGGGATACACAAAATATATGTGCTTTCTTTGTAAATGGGATTCACGTGCTACCAGCAGCCATTATCATATTAAATATTTCTAAGAACGTAAAGAAAATATTATTGGTCACTTAAATGTAATCCATGAATCCCTTGTCCCAAAAGATAAGGTCATACTTCCACCGCTGCATATTAAGTTGGGCGTGGTGAGAAATTTTATTAAAAGCTTAAATACACAAGGAAATGCTTTCAAACACATTCAAACAATTTTCCCCAGATTATCTGCAGCAAAATTAAAAGAAGGTAACATACGGTTTTAAGAAATAATTTATTTCATTCAATGTAAATTACCTTTTCTAGGAATGCTCGTTGGACCCGATATAAGACAATTATTACAAGATGAAGAATTTTATGGTCATCTGTCGGATATACAAAAGACAGCATTTGACTTTATGCAGCTGGTTATATCAGAATTCCTTGGAAGCTCAAAAGCACAAAACTATGCAGAAAATATTGAAAGCATGCTAATCGGTTTTAACAATATTGGCGTTAAGATGTCACTAAAGCTGCATTTTCTGCACTCTCATCTCAATTTTTTTAAAGAAAACCTTGGAGCGGTTTCAGATGAACACGGTGAAAGGTTTCATTAGGATATAAAAGTATTGGAAGAAAGATTCAAAGGGAAATCCCAAAGTGTAATGCTTGCTGAATACGTATGGGGCTTGTACAGAAATCTTGACCCATCGGAACATTCACGTCACGCTAAATACAGGAAAGCGTATTAAGTTTAATCTTTAATCCATTGTCATACTACTGCTATTTCCCAATTCCCTTTTACTCGAAAATTTGAAGCAAAAAAATAAATATGTACGTTCCATAATAAACCAGTACTAAAACAAAATTATAATTTTTTTATAGAAGTTGGCGTGTAATTTTGCCAATTAATCGTAAAGAGCTTTATTTATAACAATGGTGTCTTTGGTGACCCCCACTGAAATTTTTCGGCAAACATTTTCGTAGAATATTTTAATCCTTAAATGTCCTTTTTTAAAGGATATTTTTTGATTTTCTCGAAAAAAGGGTCAAATTGATCCATAAAGAGACCAGTTAGAGGGTTAAGATCTTCCACAAAAATAATCCTCATACAATTCCAAAATACAACTCTGACCATAAGAATTCTCTGAGACATTAACTTACAGCATTTTTTTTTCATAAAGTATAATGCTCCCTTCGACCAAAAAATGAAAACTTTGACCCACTGTAAAAAAAAACTCAGACGTGCTGGACCATAAGTTTGTTCTACAAAAATGATCTACACAACATACCCTTTCAGAATTATGGAGTCGCTATTCTGTTCCATTCAAAAAGTCTTAATTTGTTGGACAGTGTTTTTAGCAGATTTTTATTGTATAATAAGTTTATAACTTATACGGTTCCTAAATAAAAAATTTTTAAAAACATTTTTAAAGTTGAAAAATAAAGAATATTAAAAAAAAAATAAGTGTGCTGGAGGAATTCGCACAAATGTCTCAATATTACTTAAATATCGTTTTCATGTCTTCGCATGGCCCCAGTTTCTTATTTTTTAAATCCGAGAAATTGAAAATCGTTCAATATTCAATAAAATAACTTGCTTATATGTGCAAAAGGGCCGAAAATCCGATTTTTTCCCCGTAAGTCAAGATTTTGGAGATGTTTGACAAGACTTACTAAAAAAAGTATCGCATCCCAGGTATTTCTGTTTCATCCTTTTTTTTTGCAACTGTATAATTGTAGAAACCTTTTATTTAAAACTGGTGACAAAATATCTGGCTCTAGTATAATTAACCAATTAACCAAAATTCTATTAGAAACTTACACTTATGTTAATAAACTCTCGCCTTGAATTAATTGCTACTACTATTCACTCATCCCAACTTCTGGCCCATAGCACTACAACTAACTGCATGAAACATGTATGTTTGTCTGGTTGTAATTACAAACAGACTGAATGGGCTTTTATCTAACAGACAACAAACAAACATACCATTAAATTGCTCCTCTATATTTGAGGACATCCTTCCTAGTTTGTAATTTTTTTTTATATTTATATATATATATATATATTTTTTTTTTTGCTTAGCAAATATTTGTGTGTTGCAGTTGTTGCAAAGCTGCCTAAACATAAGCAGCAGCAGCAATAGAATTTTCTAAAGCAAAGTAATTTGATTACTTCATCTCTGGAGATGAATTTAAACTCCTCGCAAAATATATTAAATACACACACATACTCACACATGCATATATGTATATGTGTATATATATAATATATATATGTATATGTATGTGTATGTTTGTGTAGAAACTTAGAAACACGTACAGATTTTAAAAAGGACAACAACAACAGCAACAACATTACACTAAATGCCTTTGAGCATCGTAAATAACACAACAGTATACATAAATTTATAGAGAATTATGAATGCACTCTGCAACTGAGATATGGTCAAATAGGAACAAGAAAATGCAATTGCACATACATCTATATTTTACATACATATATATATACATATGTATATATAAACGTCTTTTAGTCATACTCTTTACTACACATACTGTTTCATAATTCACATCAAATGCTTACGAGTATTGCTTGACCATAGACAAACACTTGAACGAATAAAAATTTGTACTTAATGTGACCAACTACGGACGCAAGAAAGACTATGAAATATACCAGCATACACTAAATTAAGGAATCATTAAAAAAAATAAGTAAAGTGATTAGAGTTGCATCAAAAAAACCTAGAGATTGCTATTATATTGAAAGCTGTGCTAAACCACAAAATGATCTGAAACAGTTTTGGAAATACATAAATAATACCCTTGGTAGATCAAAAAAAAACAACAATATAGACATTAATGATTTTAAAGGACAAATAGTTTTGAGTGGTGAAATTAAAGTGATCTGTTTTAATACCTTCTTTCCAAATACGGTAGATGATCTTAAGCAACAAATTAAGTAAAAAACAATTTTTCTTCAAATAATGTAAACTAGCTGACCCGGAAAACATTGTTCTGCCTAAAGAAATTATTTTATCTCCAGTCTTGTGTGAATTGTATTTCAATTATGGAACGCACTTTTTTGATAAGAATAAAATGAAAGTCAATAAATTTCACAAAATGTAGATTTTATTCGATTTAATGAATTTAATTTTATTTTACATTGTATTTTTTTTTTTTTTTTTTTTTATTACATGTTAATTACATAATATAATTATGGTAACTAATCTAGGGAGAAAAAAGAGTACTAGCAACATTGGCTTTCGACTCTGAAGTTAATAAGTTGGTTTTTTTCTGATACTTTATATTAGATTTAGTAGATTATTTTCTAGTAAATATTTACAAATTAATTTAATATTTTTATCACATATATTTTTTAAGAGATCAGTAGGACGGTTTGATCCGAATATTTTTGCTCTGGAGGAATTGAAAGTGGCGCACTCATCAAGGAGGTGTGTAACGTTGAGTTGTGTGTTACAGGTTGTACATCGTGGGGCTGTTGTTTTTTCTAATAAATGTTTATGTGAGAATTTGCAGTGTTCGATTCTTAGACGAACTATGGTGTTGGTTTCCTTTCTTGAAGCTGTTTTTGGGTATATTTGTTTTTTCCCAAGAGGATTATATCTTTTATACCTATGTTGATAGTCGGCCCACTTTTGAGCGTAAGACGCCTCCAAATGGTTATATATGGTGTGATGTATGTCGCGGTATTCCCATGTGGGGTATTTTAAAAGGGGTCTGCGTTTTGCTTCTGTAGCTGCTGCATCAGCATACTCATTGCCAAGTATACCTACGTGCGATGGGATCCACATTAGTTTTATTTTTTCTGAATGTATGCTTAGAATATTTCTGATTTGATTTATTAATGGCGAGTCATACAAAGTGTTTTGTGTTGCGAGAACTGTCGAAAGACTATCAGTACATATAATATATTTCATTGTATTATCTTTGTCTGATCTTATTAAATAATACTAGCAGATTCCAGCACTCGAAATTCAAGTGCAAATTCTAGGAAATTTTATTTTTTTCATTTCATGAAGACCCTAAAGGTATGCTTCACAATTCAACTAATTTTAAATGAAGTAAACAAACTCAACACATTAATACAAATACATTAACAAATTTAATAAACACACACATAGTATTGTATAATTTTATATATGTGTTAGTAGCAACTTTAAACGATCATAACTCCAAAAAAATATTCCAGACGATGAAAATATGTAAATCTGGGTAACAGCTACAAAGAAATACCTTTCAAATGATAAATTTTTTGTCAAAATCGGGGTAAAACTGTGAAACTTACATCGGTAACAAAATATCGCCTAGCCTATTAATATTATTGATTTTATTGTAAAAAGGTGTAATGTTCTCAAGATCTTCCAGAGGAAATCGAATAACTAAATTTAAATAGCGGCATCTGCCTCTGAATGTCAATTTTTTATTCAAACTATTTGTCTCTGGAACCAACTTCCTATTGATATGCAATATACAAGCACCGCAATAAGATTTAAAATATTACTATACCATTTGTTTAATTGATTTCATTTGTTTTTAAATTGTAATTTATTTATATTTTAATTATTGATTAAGAGTTAATGATGTTAAATGAATAACTTATCTGAGTTCATTAATGTAGTTTATAGGATACTTGTTGTAATGGAAAATCAAATTTAATAAATATATGTATACTAAATACTAAAAATACTAAAACCAACGTGTGGACAATATTTTTTGTTTCTCTATTTTCGGCGTATACAAACAAATCTTTTGGTCTACGAATTCTGCAGCACGCTACATAAAAATGACCATGACTGAAGCATGAATGCCAGGCGAATTGTGAATTGTAAGACTTTAAATGAGAAACTGTTGAAATCATGGTGATTCTTGGCAATATAATACGCTCATCTTTTAATTTGCCACTGATAATTGTCGTTTCAATAATATTACCCAATATTTTGTTGATAGCGAACCGCGTTCTCTTATCTAATTTTAGTGCATTTAGGTTTCGAAGCAGCACAATTGGTGATCCACCTTCCAAGTGTATATTATGTGGTTGAAGATATGGCAAATCAAGTGACTTTAAGAACTCAGTTCGAAAATTCAATCTTTCATAATTTTTTTTTAATTCTTTTTTTATCTATAATAATAATAGGCTAGGCGATTTCTTTTGACTGATGTTTTGTTCTACCATTTTATCCCGATTTTGAAAATCAACTTTTTTAAGAAAAGATACTGTTTTGAGAAAATGTACTTTTTAATAAAACGCATTTTTTTAAAGAAAAGGTACTTTTTAAGAAGAGGTACTTTTTAAGAAAAGGTACTTTTTAAGAGAAGGTACTTTCTAAGAAAAGATACTTTTTAAGAAAGGGCATTTTTTTGTAAATGTACTTTTTAAGAAAAGGTACTTTTTAAGAAAAGCTACTTTTTAAGAAAAGGTACTTCTTAAGAAAAGGTACTTGTTAGGAAAAAGTACTTTTTAAGAAAGCGTACTTTTTTAGAAAAGGTACTTTTTAATAAAAGGTACTTTTTAAGAAAAAGTACTTTTTAAGAAAAAGTACTTTTTAGTAAAATATTTTTTTTTTTTTAAGAAAATTTACTTTTTATTAAAAGGTACTTTTTTAAGAAAAATAATTTTTTTAAGAAAAGGTGTTTTATTAAGAAAATTTTCATTTTAAGGAAAGGTACTTTCCTTATGTTCAGACCTAGCCCCAATACAAATGACCCCTATGAAATCGACATAAATTGCCATAAGATCCGAATTGTCATACAAATCTTAGTCAAATTGGGTTTGTATGTATATATTACACCCATTAATCAGTAGTCCAAAAATTATCCCTATGGAACAACTCTTAGTCATAGGCCCCATATAGAGCTGCTTCCCGATCTTCACTTAAATCTATCAAAAAACAAAAATATTGCACTGATTCTTTTTAATTTTGTTTGTATATATTTTTGCAAAATACAAGAGACTTTACCAAACATAGTCAGGATCGGTCCATTTTTGGGCCTAGAGTAACTGTGAAGCGAAGGTCCAAAATAAAACGTAAAAACCTCCTTAAAAAAGATTGCTTAAACAATGGAAGAATTAAATATTGTAAAGAAAGGTATTAACTATTATTTAAAAGAATTAAAAACTTCTCAATATGTTGTGCTCATTTTATTAAATCAATTTATTATATGTGCCTATTTCAGTACTAACTCGTGTGTAGACTTAAATTTCACTTAGAGTTTTAGTTGCGAAGTCGATCGAAGTTGACAACCAAATTTGTTGTGAAATCTTTGTCAATATTTACGGATTATATGTTGTAAATTTCAGCTGCGAAAATTTGCGATGTGTTGAGTTATCTTCAATAGAACAAAGCGGCCTCATTGTTTTCGGTGTCTTTTTTTTATTATGTACTCGTAACTGTTCTGCGGCTTTGTGTTGTGTTTATCGTCTTCGTTTCTTTTGTGTAGTTTGTTTTATTATGTTATGTTTTTAGTTTAAATTTTTATTATTTTCTATTTTTCGCTTACGTGGTTCTTATGAATGCAAATTAAGCCGCTAGTTTATATTTGACAAGTGGTGTACCGAGGCCGGTGGAAATGCAGAGAAGATTAAAATTATAGTTGATATTTTTAAATTGAAAATCGAGCATGTAGGCTATATAGTAGGAGCTAAATATTTGGGACAATTGGAAAAACGAGTGTACAAAGACCTGAAAATAATATTGAACGTGGTCGTCCCAAACTGGATTTCTCTGAATGCTCAAGACGAACAAAGGGAAGAGGAATAGCTGAGATAGCCGGAATGGATGAGTCTGCTGCTGATTGTTTGCGTTTTGCACAAAAATTTCACCTACAAGCACTACTGAGGTTATTTCGCTTATGATGGAAACTAATTTAACGAAGGATCAATATCTCCTCATTAGGGAATTTGTTAACACTAAAATATCTGCTGAACTTTTTGGCAGCTATGATAATATTTTAAAAACAAAAAAAGAAACTTATGCGGAAAATATAACTGTTAGCGAATCACACGTTGAAGTAGAGCTTCGAAGTTTATTGGACCACACTACAAAGCGTATTAGCGAGTTGCAGGATACTGTAGTAAAAGATGTTTTCACTGATCCTGTGAACAACCTCAAACTTATAGGCAAATGCGGTTTCGACGGAAATTCTGGGTACAGCGAATACAAACAGGAAGTGGAGAACAAGAATTTGGAAGAAAGCCACATGTTTGTTACATCATATGTTCCACTTGTTTTATTAATAAGTGAAGATAGTTCGAGCAGTTCCAAATTAATCTGGAAAAATCCACGACCATCTTCCACTCGATATTGTCGCCCTGTTCGATATCAATTTAAAAAGAAATCGACAGAATTAAGCATAGAGGAAGAAAAGTATTTTGAAATGAATATAGAGGGACTTGTTCCTACTAAAATTATTGTTGGAAATAAAACATTATGCGTTTAGCATATTTTGCAACTCACTATGGTGGATGGTAAAATTTGTAATGCCTTAACCCAAACCTCATCCTCAAAGTGCTATATATGCAACGCCAAACCTACAGATATAAACAATATTGAGAAATGCTTGAAAAGAGAAGTCCAAAAGGATAGATTTGAATTCGGATTGTCACCATTTCATGCATATATACGATTTTTTGAATATTTTTTGCATTTATCATACAAACTGGAAGTACAAGTCTGGCAGGCTAGATCACTCGAAGCAAAAGCCCAAGTAAAGGAAAGGAAAAAAAAATTCAAACAGAATTTCGACTAAAAATGGGATTGATAGTCGACAAGCCTAAAAGTGGTGGGAGTGGAACATCGAATGATGGAAATACTGCCAGAGAATTTTTCAATAATGCTGGCTTGTGCGCTCAAATAACAGGATAGAGACCTTATTGAAAGATGTGCTATAATATTGCAAGTGCTCAATTCAGGTTATAATATTAATGTTGGGAAATTTAACACATTCTCACTCGATATAGCCAAGGAGCTTACAACTACATATTCCTGGTATTACCTTCCAGCTACCGTTCATAAAGTTCTAATTCACGGACCTTCAATTATTGAATTTGCTCTCGTGTCGATTGGGGAGTTGTCTGAGGAAGCTGCTGAGTCGAGAAATAAAGACATAAAAAAATTTCGCATAAAAATTTGCTTAATCGTCTACTCCTTACATCAGATCCATTTATAACGGGACAACGAAAGTTACCACTTAAGCATAAGTCAGTTTTAAATAAATCTGTTTTTGATCTATTAGAATGATACATTATCTATTACTATACTATAATAAAATAACATACATACATAACATACATTCTTTATTTATTATGGTGATTTTATAGAATTTTATAAAAAAAATAATGGAATGAGGATAGGATCTCCGGAATGCCCTTTAATCCTTTTGCTGATTTTAACCAAAACTTATTTTGGGCACACATTTATTAAGATAACTGATATGCCTGCTATGAAATTTAAATTTTCAGGATCTAAGAGAGGTCCTTGAATCCTTTGCCCGACATTGACCAAATTTTAAATTTAGTCATAGACTGATGGAATCAATGGATATGCCGACTTTGGTATGCCTACTATGAAATTTAAATTTTCAGGATCAAAGAGAGGTCCTTGAATCCTTTTACAGATTTTAACCGAATTTTAGAAATTGGTGTCATTTGAAGAGACTGTAAGATGTGCCAAATATTATTCACCTATGATAACTCCTTCTATTTTTGGCCGCTCTTTTTATGAAACGGCAACCACTGTGCATTCGTAAGTTCTGTCTAAGCAAAACAAAAAAACACCCTTTATAATTGTATTTAATAAACCGTTGAAAGAAAACGTCAGAAACAATCTTACGCGTAAGATGTGACCATTAAGACAAATCGATATGACTTATGATTATTTGGTGAAAAAATTATTATATGAAATAACCTTTTTGTCGCTGTTTTCTGCATTTTATTTATTACCAGATGTTTATACATCTCCCCTGTGATCGGACTCACATGATTTTTTTTTATTGTTTTGTCATAAATAAAAAACAACAATTTTTTTATCTAATATTTTTAATTGTACTTTTGTAATAAATTTGCTACGTTTAGATTAAAGAAACACACCAAATAGTTATTTCCCAAAAAATTAAAATTTTAGGAAATTTAGGACTGGTAAAGTGTCCAATGTATTGTAACCCACTATATATATATATATATATATATATATATAACTATGCAAGTTTTATGCGAATAATTAAAAACTGTAATTTGTAATTTTTAATTTAATAATTTTTCGATTTTTTGTAAATTTTATAGAGGTAAAAATTATTATTTTAAATGTGTACTTACAAATTATTATATAAAAAAAAATGCCACTTGACATACCTAAAAGTAGAAAAAAAACTTCATATTATTTTTAATTTTAAAATTAAAAAAAAAATTTAATAAGGTTTGATATAAGTTTCATGTACTTTTCAATTTTAAATAAAAAACATTTATTTAATATTCATCATCCAAAGTTTCGCTGGTATTTTTCCAGCCTCTTCAGGGACTATATTTTATTAAATAAATAATTTTTGTCAAATTTTGCTCTTAATTTTCAAACATAATAATTGTTTTACCGAGTACATATAAGACAATATAAAAAATATATTTAGTGTAAAAAATAATTGCAAATAAAATTAAAAATATCACAGTAAATTTTTTTTTTTTTTCTAACGCTACGTATCATAGTTTTGGCCTCCCATATAGTTACTATACTCTATAATCAGTAAAACCAAGATTTTTCGATTCGCAGTTCAGGAAGCCCATACAAAATGGAATTTAAATAGAAGCAGACGTATTTCAATATTTCTTTTGCCAAAAATAAATCTCTCCCAATATCGTTTTTAATTTCGCAGAGGTGATTTAATTATGAGAGAAAGACTCCCATAATTTTAAATTTATTATATTGTTAGACAAATTTACAGTCATTTTTTTAATACCTGATATCAATTTGCAAATAAAGATTGTTACGCAGAATATTGCCATAACACAATAATAGGATTCACATATTATTTTTTTAGTAATATTAAATTAGTCAATGGTTAAATCCTTACAGACTATTATAAAAATTAAATAATAAACTCTGCTAAAAGCAATATTTATGAGTTTAAATCAGAGTTCAGAAAAAAACACATACTGAATAAAAAACTCGTACATATATGTAAACAAACATAGACCAACACACACATATTTTTATTTTCATATCAATTATGTTTGTTTTTAAATTTTCTTCGGTGCCCAACACAACCATGACTGTGTTCGTTTTAATATTTCGTTATTTACACGAACATTTTTGTATCACGTACTTTTTGTTTCAATCACACATAAAGCACACATTTTTGAGTGTTGCTTTATTTGAAGTTCATGTTCTGGTACGTGTACTGAAAAAAAAAACAGAACATGTACAATAAACAGGTTCGAGTTCAGTTATATTTTAAGTCGTGTGCATATTGATTATAGCAGTAGAAAATTTTCACATCATCAGCGTAAATTAGAATATTACTAAAGTTTAGAACTTTGGAGAAATCATTTATAAAAAAAAAGAATTGGTCCCAAATGGCTGCATTGAGGAATGCCAGAAGTACAGGTGAAATATTTGAAGTTTTTATTTTTAAATTAAACACTTTGCTTTCTATCCGTATTATGTGGCTTTATCCAATTTAAACTGAGAGGTGATAATTTAATTAAATTTAACTTTAAAAGTAACAGTCGATGGTTTACTTTGTGTTAAAATCTGTGTAAATAACATCAGTTTGTTTTCCAAAGCACAAAGCCATTATTAGTTAAAGTGTAAAATGAAGCACATTTGATGTAATAGAACAGCCGTTCCGAAAGCCATGTTGTGCTGGTGATATTATTGCAGAAGCATAGTGGCATAGGACATCAATAATAAATTTTTCAAAAAAGTTTAGGAATGGAACTAAGTTTGGCAATACATCTATAATTAGAAATTTCTGACCTATTTTTAGATTTGTATACCGGGATTACAAAAGCATCATTCCAAAGCTTTAGAAAATATTCATATTTTATTGATGCATTATACAAGAGGGCTAAAGGATTAGCTAACGGTTAGCAGATGACTTCACACAAATTTGTATCATTACTCTCCCTTTTATATTGCTGAAGATATAGAATATTGAAATTTCACTTTTTATTGTTGGTGACACGCCCACTTATCCGATTCCGCCCAACTTTGACATGGCTACTCATAGTATTAACAGCTGACATCAAAAAATTTACAAATCTCTGCCTGTCATCGAATGCGAATGTGTGGTATTGAATAATTACTTCGTATGGGAGATGCCTGCCAAAAATCCGAGATGCTTTAAAGAAATAAGATCACTTGATGTTTTTGGATTTTTACGAAATGGCTTTTAGAGCCATTTAGAACAAAGAATTCGTTTCTTAAAAAAGAAAAGTTATATTTTTGTTGATAACTGCACTGCGTAGCGTAATGACGTAAAAAATTAAATGCAAAATATATAGCTTGCCTTTTTTCCTCCCAACCTGACTTGCTCCTACAAATGGTCCAAGGCATAATCTACAACAGAAAACAACTTTACAGATAAGGAATTTTGAAGAACTTATTATTACAAGTTGAGGAAACAAACCTGTGAAGGTCATAGATTTGCTTCAAATCATACGGCATTTAAGCACATTGTGGAATGTCCGTGTGAAACAGAAAACAATTGGGAACTGTTTCACAAAGATAGTATTTTCGAAAGATGTCATGCAGACTCTTTGGGATGAAGAAGTCTTTCTTCCGTTGCCTGATTTGTCTGATCTACAGGCTTCATTTACAAAAATAATGAATATTGAATCATCATTCCAAGACTATGCCAATGAAGATATTGATATACAGAACATGGATTAAAATCCCATTAAGATTTTCTTATGATTGTTCTGGAAAGTCGTGAAGTTCCGGCTAACCCAGATATTTATTTATTAGTTTTATGTGCATAAATACAAATTTTAATCCCAATGCCAAATAAGAGCGTGATGTACTTCTACATTTACAATATCAGATAACGACGAAGTAGAACTAGCCGGCGAAGAATTAGTAAATGTCAATAAGACCGTGCCTACATTGAAATAAGTTTCTTCATCAATTGAGGAACTTTGAACTTTTATGGAGATGAGGTGTAACGTGTCGACTAAAGTATTTAAATTTCTAAATGTATTATGACGCCTTTTTGAGGAAGATAAATTGAAAAATGGAAAAGTAATAAACTAAAATAGATCATTATTTTGAATAAAAGTGTTGTAATGAGTGTTATAATAATGAAGCTTGTAGACAATGGAGCGATTTTATGGTCCCCTGTAGATTCATTATAGAAAAGTTCGGTGCATTATGAAATACTCAGTCTTCTTGATTTTATTGCCAATTTGCCTCAATAATGCCTTTAGGGCGCTGAGGCCAAATTAAATTGAATGTAATTAGATTTTTGTTGCCAATAAACATCTATAATATTAATAGGCTAGGCGATTTCTTGTGACCGATGTTTTGTTCTACCGTTTTATCCCGATCTTGACCAAACGTATATTATTTGAAAAGTATTTATTTTTAGCTGTTTTCCAGATTTACAGATTTTTGAATTTTGTTCTGTGTTTTGAATAAATTGCATTTAAAGTTGCTACTAACACATACATAAAATTATACATATGCTATGTGTGTTTTATTGAATTTTTTAATGTGTTTGTTAATGAGTTTGTTATCTTCATTCACAATAATAATAAATCAAAAAAGTGTTGGTTTGTGAATTGGCTAAGTTGAAAAATAAAGTTGCCTAGAAATTGTACTCGAATTTCGAGCGATGGAATCTGCTAGTATAAATAAAATAAAAAAACAAAAAGTTTTCTCTTCGAATTTAAGATTTTGTCACTATAGATTTTCTTTTTCAAAATTCATTTTATTTTTACGACCAAGGGTAGACAATTATGAAAAGACATCTCATCTCTAAAATTGCATGTTATATCTGGAGGACAGCCCCCCCCCCCTTCAGACCTTCAGATCTACAAAAGACTCCAGACTTAATAGATTTTGCTGTCATTAAAAATATCAGACGCGACCAGCTGTCGACCTATCTTCTGACCACTCTCCCACTTTTGTGTCATTGAACAATGGCCAAACTACCGCAAAACCATTTTGCTTTTCCAATAAATAAACTAGCACAGAGAGTATATAAGCTCCCACCTTTCTCAAAATATTTCATTGAAATCCGACGAAGAAATACAAAATGCTATAAATATGTTCACGGAAACAATATCAACTGCAGCAAAAGTATCAACGGCTCTTATAAGCAATGGCTGCAATAAAAGGAACAAATATTCAACAATCATTGAAGAACTTATAAAGGAAAAGAGAAATCTTAGAAGAAGCCAGCTAAATTATTGTCAAAGTGCCCTTCACAATGTTCTATTGGAAGACAAACAGTCAGCTCGAAAGTTATATTAACGAATTATACTCTTAGGAAAGCCACTAAAAAAAACTTAAAAACCCAACGAGCTATGAATCTCCCAATCAATATAGCAATGGTACTTGGGCTAGGTCTCATAAAGACATCGCCGAATTATTTGCCGATCATCGTATAGTTACTCCCATCAGAATGGGGAAAGGCCCCAACACAATATGGTTATCTAGGCCATGCATTATTAAGTTCTTATATTATATTATTTACACAATATATTTATTTCCAGATTTAAATCGAATTATAAATACCTATTTCAATTAAGAATTTCTTAACATTTTTATAAACATCTTCATTTGCAAGGGTTTCTATATTATGTATTCCATATTTTAATCGTTTTTCCGAAAGAAATCTACACTCGTTAAATATATGATATACATTTAGCGGTTGACCGCATATACAAATAGGAGGCGGACCTTTCTCAATAATATGTTTATGGGAAAATAAACAATGGCCAATTTTAAGCCTAGTAAGTTTAATAAAATCACCTTTAGGTAAATTTTGTGTTGTAAACTTAGGATGTACATTCTTTTGCACTTTATACAATTTTGTTTCATTATTATTGTGCCAAGAATCATTCCGGAGGTCAAAAACATATTTGTTAATTGATTGTCTATAGTCTGAGAATTGATATTTAAATTCTGTAGACATTGGGTTATTTAAAGAATTTTTTGCAAATTGGTGTACTTTTTCATTTCCATATATATTTAAATGGCTTGGAACCCTTAGAAACTTTATTTTGTTATTAAATAGTGATGTGATTAATATTCTTATTTGTTATGTTCTTTATTAAATGGGTCATTTAGGCCTTCTAATGCACTCTTACTATCAGATATAATAAGGGTTTTTTGATTGATATTTTCACGGTTTTCAACACAGGTTTTGATTGCTAGTAGCTCACTGGTATATATTGAAGAAAAATTGTAAATTCGTTTTTTTATTACTAGATGTTCACTAAAGACTGCGAACCCAGCTTTCTCGTTAATGACAGAACCATCATTAAAAAAGAGGCTATGATTGTGATATGTGGTATTAATTAATTCTAAGAATTTCTGTTGTATCTCTTCAGGGTTCATATCTCGTTTGTTACTGTAAGCAAGTGAAAAGTCTATATTTATTTCTGTATGGACCCAGGGTTCAATAAGTGAAAGAAGTTCGTTCTCTATGGTATCAGTATTGATGGTGTATTTTGATTTGATTTTATTGAATTCATCAAGAGCCATTAGATAAAAAGGAGTATATTTTGTGTTTTTTGATCTTATTTGGTTTATCCTTGTAGTATTTGTGATCTTATCATAGAGAGGATGACTATGTAAGGCGAAAATTTTTAAAATATATCTAAGTAGATATTTTAGTTTTCTTAGATAAAGAGGTGGACATGACGATATTACTTGCATACTTTTAACCGGGCTGGTTTTAAAAGCTCCTACAGAGAGTCTTATGCCTGTATTCAATATAGGTTCCAAAGTAATTAAGTCTCTTTGATTTGCAGATAAATATATTATTGATGCATAGTCTATAGTTGGGAGTACAATTGAGCGTAATATTTTTAGAAGGGATTGCGGATCTGAACCGTATTGGGAGCATCTTAGCATTTTAATGATATTTAGTTTAGAGTTAGCCTTTGCTTTGATATTTTTAATGTGTTTCTTAAATGTAAGTTTTTTGTCAAAAGTTACTCCTAAGAACTTATAGTCATCTTCAAATTTTATATTTTTTCCGTAAAGGTTTAGATTAGTTATGTTTGTTGGTGTTTTGTAGCGTCTTGAGAATCTAATTGCTACTGTTTTTTCTTCATTAAATTGGAATCCACTTGAGTTATTCCAAGTTTCAAGGTTATTAATAGTTTTTTCAAGTTTATTAACTATAGCTGACACCTTTTTACCACAGCAGTAAATAACAAGATCGTCAGCGTATAACAAGGCTTTTACGTCTTTATAACAATTGTTTAAAATATCATTTATAGCTAGGAGAAAAAGTGTAACACTGAGCACTGATCCCTGAGGTACACCATTTTCGAGTGAATAATAGCTTGATGGTGTATTTCCAATCATACAAAACAATTTTCTTTCATGTAAAAAATTTTAAATGAATGCAGTCATATTTCCACAAATTCCATTCAAATTAAGGTTTTTAAAAATGAATTGTTTCCAGACACAGTCATAAGCCTTCCGAATATCAAAAAATACTGCAATTAAATCTTTTTTGTCAAAAAAACTTTCCATAATTTCGGAATGTAATATTGCCAAGTTGTCGATTGTACCTCTGTTTTTTCTAAAACCAGATTGGTTAACATTCAAGACGTTACTTTTTTCCAAATAATAAACTAACCTTTTGTTAATTATTCTTTCTAAGAGTTTACAAAGACAGTTTGTGAGTGAAATTGGTCGGTAATTGTTTTTATTGGTACTTTCTATGCCTGGTTTTAAAACTGGTATTACTATGGCTTTTCTCCAGTAATTTGGAAATACTTGATTTGGCCAAATCACGTTATAAAAATCTAAAATGTATTTTGTTGCTACTGAGTCTAAATTTTTTAGCATCTTGTATCTTATATTGTCTGGTCCCGGCGATGTACCATGGCATGACTTAAGGGCTGACTTAAACTCAGCTAATGTAAGCTTGTTGTTATAAATTTCATTGTAGTTATTTAAGTCAATAGAAAAATTAGTGGTTGACGGATATTGATTAAATTTAGTGGAGTAGTTTATAGAATTTTGGCAAATTCAAGTGCTAAGTAATTTGCAATATCAATAGATTCTGTTAAAATAGTATTATTGTTATATAATGCATTGATTTGGTGAAAATTTGGGGATCCGTTAAGGGATTTAATTTTTTTGAAGACTTCGGAGGACGAAGTTCGTAAATTTATGGAGTTACAAAATTCTATCCATGATTTTCTTTTACTTCCTCTGATAGTTCTACGAGCTTGAGATTTAGCTTTCAGGAATTTTTCTAAATTTTCAGAGCTTTGATTTCCCTTAAATAGTTTTAAGAATTTTCGTCTTTCTTTTATTAATATTTTTATATTTTCATTCCACCAAGGAACTTCTTTTCTGTTACAATTTGCTTGTCTAAGTGGTATTACTTCGAGAGCTGCATTTACAATTGTTTCGGCTATATAGTTCTCAGTTTCGTTTACATCATTAAAGCTCCCAATAGGTTCTGTCATCCTACAATTGAACGAATCCCAATTCGCCCGTTTTATATTCCAACTACTTCTTCGTTCAAAATTATAAGAAAGACCGGGTAATGTTATTATGATAGGGTAATGGTCGCTACTATGGAGATCATCGCTATGGATTCATCGCTAATATTTATTATGTTAATATAGATTATTAGTATAGATTTTTTTATTTCAATACTTGCTGGTATAAATGTATTTTGTTTTTTCATTCGGTACAACAATTATCAGTTTTTTCGACGTTCCTACCCAGGAGGTACATGTAGCTGCCCATGAGAAGAACATGGATTTTCCAAATAAGATCTGGCAACACTTAACTACTGGCCTTCAACTTAAAATATCATTTGGCAATTTTTCTTTTTAGCGATTTTGGATTTTGCCCATTTTTGATTTTGAAGATTTTTGTTTTTTGGGCGATTTTTATTTTTCCCGATTTTTGGGTTTAGCGATTTTTGATTTTGGCGATATATTTTCCACGACAATCCACATTGATAGCTAATGTACTTGTCAAAAGACTGTCGCTTTCGTAGTACTTCATATTTTTTATATAGGAAGTGCCACGCCCACTAATCCCATCCCGCCCAATTTTTATTGTACTACTCACATTAATATCTGATGGCCTCGTGCAAAATGTCGAGTCTTTCCCCTTTATAGTACACCAGTTATATGATTTTAGATATCTACTTTGCATGGGCGGTGCAACCCCCACTGCTTCGATCACGCCCATTTTTTTGTTCGACTAATCATACAAAGAACCTATGGGCTCACGCAAAGCCACAAAGCTCTCTCTTTTACAGTACCTCAGATATATGACATTAAATAGTTACTTTGCATGGATAGTGTCACGCCCATTGATGTGAACCCGCCAATTTTTTGTCCGACTACTCATACTAAGATCTGATGGTGTCATGCAAAGTCTCAAAGCTTCTCTTTTTTAGTACACCAGCTATATCATATATTTACATTGTACGGGCGGTGCCACACCCACTGCTGCGATAACGCCCATTTTTTTGTCTAACTAATCACATGAATAACTTATGTGCTCACACAAAGTCCCAAGACTCTCGCTATAACAGTACTCCGATATATGGCATTTTATATTTACTTTGTATGGCAGGTGCCACGCCTAGTCGTCCGATACTGCCCATTTTTTGTCAGACTACTCACAGAGAAAATCAGAGAAATTTGAAAAGCTCTTTCTATCACAGTACTCGAGATATATAATATTGAACTATTACTTGTATGGAAGGTACCACGCCCACTTATCCGATCCCACCCATTTCTGGCGTAGCTACTAATATTAACAGTAGGTGACCTCACACAAATTTGCAAAGCTCACCCTATCATAGTACTCAATATATGTATACGATATTAAAATTTACTATGTGTGGGAGGTGCCACGCCCACTGAAAATATTTAAAAAAATTATAGCCTATAGCAGTTCCCATATCCGCAGTAAGACTCTGTGAAAATATCAGGAAGATCAAATGGGTAGTTACGGAGATTACCTTCACAAACAAACAAACAAACACACATTACCTCTTTATAATATTAGTATAGATAAGAAATTTAGGAATAAAAATATTTTTTTCACTGTTCTTAATACTGTGGAACATTTTCGGGGTCAGTACATGGGGCAGTTCGAGTTCTTCCTAAAAAATGCTGGTCGTATTCTTCTCCAAAGAACTGCCCAAATTCTGTTACAGTTCACATCACACAATTTTTAACTGAAACATAAGCAAAAAAACTAAAATTCTAGTATTCGTTTTCTTTAAAGAAATATTAAAAATAAAAGAAAAAAATTGTATAGCAAATGATTGCTTAGTTTTTAGTATTTCCCTTTTTTTTAGACAAATCGTACTTTTAGGCAATTCTATCGAATTGTATAAGACCAAAGTTGTCGATGTTGTATGATACTTTTCTCACTCGCATACAGTGGATAAATACTGCTTAGTTCCAATAACTAAGTCTAGAGTTAAGATCTTCTTTTTGACAAACTAATTACTCGTACAAAAGAAAATTTTATAACAACATTTTAAATATTAAAAAAAAAAAATCCCCCAAAAATAAAGTAACTAAGACACAGCATAAGTGAAAATAAACATGAATTTTTTTTTTTTTTGTTTTGTACAAAATTTTGATGGATAAAGTGTTAAATCCCTTAGGCAAATTTGATGAAAAATGCCTAAATAAACGCAAATTCTAAAGATAATAAAAAAAAAGTCTTGCAGAAGAACAAAAAAGAAGAACTTTTTAAGACTCATAAATAATTGGCATTTTTCTCATATTTTCATAAATTGATATCGTAAAAAAACACTATTCACATTTTCTTAGACTTAGAGAGACATTTTCAATCAATTCTTGGATTTTTACCAAACTAAAGTTCTACGAGAACAGACTTAAGGAGTCATTACGAAAAAATAAAAACTACAATAATGGCTAAGTTAAGCTCGATGCAATACGTTCACCGTTTCATCAATTTTTTTATTACGTCCAAATAACATAATTTCACAAATTCTTCAAAACAGGCATTGGTATCTTCGATGACCTTACAGTTTGAACCAAATTTCTTTCCAATAATCCATTTCTTTAAGTTAAATAAGTAAAAAAAATTTGTAGTCGGTCTAGACTATGTACATGAATTTGAATGATTGCTTATATATGTTGCTATAATAAATGTTTATATACATCTATAAATTTACAATATAATTTAGCTATTGCTATATAAAAGGAATAACAAAACACAAATTAACGAAAATTGTTTCTGCTACTGACTTGTTGTTTAAATTTTGTCAGTAAATAGAAATGATTTGTTAAATATTTTAACCGCTTTATCAATAGTATTTTGTCGTTTAAAAATAATACTTCGGATTCAATTTAAAATGTAATAATCCAAATATTCGATCGATTAATCGATTATTTTTTTAAAGTTAAAATTATATATTGGGAAAGATATCCATGCGCATACATGTTTTTACTTGAGAGAGTCTATATTATATACGTATGAACTTAATATCCATGAAAATCAATAAATTTACCATATAACGGCATCGGTTTATAGTTGCCTATTTTTGCATATTTTATGTTTTGCATAACTTTATCAAAATGCCCACATCTTGACCTTTCTTATCTTAAAAAATTTTTGTATTCACATTATGCATTTTCCATTTTTTGGTGCATCAAAACTTTTGCTCTACTTACTTTTACTTACTTTTAGTGCCTTGTAAGTGCTAAAAGTCTAAAATGTTGGAATTACAACCTTGGAAACTAAAGATAGATATCTGTGGTTTTCTGGAATAACCGCGTATGTCCATTTTTATCAGTTTTGAGTTAACGATGCCAATTATATTAATTTTTAAAGCTCTTTACATGTGTTAAATTTTTAAAAAAAAAGTATTGACCATTTCTGAGTTTTTTCTTTAAATAACGACGTAACTTAAATGTTTATTAAATTAATTTGCAGCACTAACGACGTATGTCAACCTATGTTTGATCGCTGACAAATTATTTTCTCAGAAAACGACACATAGCGACATACGTTGTTATTAATGAAAAATAATGCAAAATAATTTTGGATTAGTTTTCAGTTTATAACCACTTGTAAAAACGTGTGTGTTTATTTCTGTTATTTTTAGTCACTATTATTCTTGATACGTTGTTATATTCTCATCCTAAGTCCCGTTAACTTTTTGTTGACCTGCAGAAAAATCCATTTTTCCAGCAACAATAACTTATGTCTACATGGGTGTTTGCATTGGTAGTTTTCTTTTCCAAAGAAAACGACGTTTGTGAACATAAGTTCTTTTATCTGCACACACTTTGACTGTAATTTATGTATTGCTTTTTTTCGTCTTTCTCCAGGATCTATTCCTCTGAAGATTTTTGACTCAAAATTTCATATAAATTATTTATTGGACAGGACTGTTACATAAAAAATAAAAAGCTTTAAAACCTTTATATCGAGCACATAATTTCAAATATAACGTTTTTTGGCTCCCCTGAACATTTTGATTCTAGAAAACCACAGATAAATTCTATGAAGTTGATGAATTTTTGCTGGTGTTTGTAACTACAGAAAATATTTGAAAATTCTTTTCCATTCTAAATATAAAAGTAAGGGTTTTTACAATTTTTTCTTACATAACATTCATAATTATCACATACATGTAAATATCACAATTAAGATTATTAAAAATATATTTAGTTTTATAAATATTATACTTGAGAACTCGCATAAAGGTCTTTGTATGTATTGTACATTATTTCCAAACTATTTGTTTATTTATAGTTAATAAGATAAATTTGTAAATAAAATGAACTTAAATAAAAAAAAAATAAAAAAATATTTGACCTAGACCCACATTTTTTCAGATTGATTCAGAATAAATTTCTCAGAATCACTTTCTAAGTCGACTTTGCGATATCCGTCCGTCTGTCCGTCCGTTCTAAACTAAATATTGATGAAATTTTCTACATAAGCTTTTGTCGACCGCTAGACCTTATTGAAATTGATAAAAATCAATGGATGTCGAGACCTAGCCGTCACACAAATAATCCCTATCAGATTAACCTAAGTTGCCATAAGATCCGGATTATCACAAAGGTACCGCTGCAATTTAGTTTATGTGTGTTTATTGTACAAGTAAACCAATACTACAAAAATAAGCCCTCTAGGCCCATTTTTAGTCATAGTACTCATTTAATCTGCTTCCCGATACCGTCAAAATAATTTCCAACTTTGTATTTGAAATCAAAAATATTGAGAAAATATATTTTTGGATTTCAATTATTGTTGCAACATTAAGGTATTTTGAATCATTTTGTATACAATGCAATCTCTCCAAAGTCTAGACTTTAATTTTAAATTTAATTTTGAATATATCAGCCTTTGATATGTTAACCATGCGTTTATATGTAAATATATATATATATATATATATATATATATATATATATATGTTTGTGTATGTGTGTTCATTAAACAATCATTGTAGCACAAAGATTTTTTAGAAACTTTTTGTAGCCTTATTTAAAAAACGATTACTTTTTGATGTATGTGCAATTTGTTGAAATAAATGTTAAGTAGCTTGAGCTGTTTTATATGAACATGCACATGCATGCACAATTGTTTAAAAAAAATAAAACAGAATTTTTAAAAAGAAATAAAAGAAAGTTAATATTGAATGGGATTGACCTTACGATGGCTGCACGATTTTGAGGTTTTTTATAACTTCTACAAAAAATTTTGTGCTTCACCTTAGATTTTGGTAGACTTAGATATAAGTCGGTTAAACTGCTAAGATTTGATCAAATTTAAACCATATTTTGGTGTAATCATGAAATTTCTGGGATAAGTCGTTCAATATTTTGAAAAGGTGTCTTTTAAATTTAAACTGTGTGGGTTTAGCATTTTGGGCAGACAATTTTCAGGTTTTTCTGCGCCATTTCTTCAAAATAAGTGGGCTACAGCAAAAAGGGCCTTAATTGGGATCACCTATATTTTTAGCCAAAAATTCAACTTTATACGAAAATAATCATAAAAATACGTTTTTCTCGAACACCAAGCATGGTATAGCAAAAGGGGCTTTAATTTAGGATCACTTATTTTTTTGAACAAAAATCCAATTTTATATCACCTATATTTTTATCAAATATCTGTTTTTTTTTTATAAATAACTAGCTGGACCCGACAAACGTTGTTTTGCCCTCAATGAATTTTTAATTTTAGTTAGAATCTGTATATATATACATATATAAAAAAAACGTTTGTGCATTTGTTAATGTTAATTGAAAACTGTTAAAGAAAAACCATGTTTTTTTATGAAAATTAAAATAAATATTTATTGTAACATACATATGTATTAGAATGACCAATATATTTCTATCATTGTAATTCTAAAAAGAGTGAACAATATTTTTAGTTTCATTATTCTGGCAGTAAATTAATAAATCTGTTGGCTTTCCGACACGGAAAAACAACTGTTTTCGAGGTCCAAACCACATATTTGCAATGATTGTCCTTGAGATTTATTAATGGTCATGGCAAAGCCCAATCTGTTCGGAAATTGCAATCTTTTGAATGTTATCGGTGTGTCGGTAGGAATCATATGAATTTTTGGCAGGAAGACATGTTCTCCTTTAAATTTGCCTTTGAGAATTGTGGCCTCAATAACATTGGGTACTATTCTCTCAACAATTAACCAGGTTCCATTACATAGTCTCGGAGCGTTGAGGTTACGTAGCAAAATTATTGGAGAACAAACTTTTAATTTCAATAAATATGGAGGTAGATCTGGCACATCAAGTGCGGCTAAAATAGTTCCTTCACTTAACCAAGTAGTTATTTTGAAAATTGGTCAGCCGTTGAATCATGGATAATAAAATGAGAACTCCACCAAAAAGACTTTCATTGCCTTTCAAATCTTTAAAAATTCTATGTAATGCTTCTGAGGAATATTTGTGAGCCATGTTATATTCATCCCAAATAATAATATTGCATTTTTGCAGAACTTTTGCCATACCGGAATGTTTTTTTATATTACATACGGCACTCTCATTCGTTTGTACGTTTCACGGTGATTTAAGTGCTGAATGAGCTGCACGATTACCATGCAATAATTTTGCGGCTATTCCGGATAAAGAAATAGCTAATGCAATTTTTCCTTCTTTTTGGTCAGAATATTTGTATATAAAAACGTTTGTGAATTTTATAACTTATAAAATTTAAATAAATTTGACAACTCATTATTTTTCGAACGCCAGCGCCATCTACCGGGTCCAACAAAAAAATTTCTGGCTTCATCTAACATACATATATCGTCACCTTAAAGACCAAACAACCTATCAGCAGTTTTCGAAAGTTTACAGGAGAGAGAAAAAACGTTATAAAATTGGAACTATTTGCAATATTGAAACGAAAATTATATGTAATATTAGGCGTTCAAAATTTTGCATACATATGCGTTATGATATAGGGAATAATATTAAATAAAAAATTCAACTTTGAAATTTTTGCTGATAGGTTGTTTGGTCTTTAATGTGACGATATGTACATTCTTAGTTTCAGTAAAATCGCACCGCAAATAAGAATATTCGAAATGCCTTTACCCCAGCGCCACCAATCGGGTCCATTTATACATACAAAAATTTCCTATGATAAAACATACATACATTCTGAATTGCAGTCAAATCGCACTGAAAATAGGAATTTTGGTTATAACTTGACCCCAATGCCATCTAGAGGGTTAAAACTACAAAAAAAAAACACAGAAGAGCTCGAACCAAACCTATGGTGCAAATCTTAGCTGGCCAGCTCTTATGGTTCCGGAGATCATTCGTTACAAACAAATGCACCAACGTTTTTATATATATAGATTAGAAAAAATCATAAAAATTCGTTTGCCTTGAAAACTAAGCAAAAACACAGCAAATAGGTCCTTAATTTGGGATCACCTTGCATGTACCTACATATGTATCTGACCAAAAATCCAAATTTCTATGAAAAATTAAAAAGGCCATAGTGGGGCGCTATTTTCATTCGAAAACTTTCACGAAACTTGCTGATACGCGACTTTTGATTCTGATTTTCAAACTCTCGCAACTCCTTAATGTTGTTTGGGTTGAATACACGAACCCTTCATGTATTCTAAAAAAAGTGTGCTGAATCGATTGAAGCTGGTTTTGAAGCGATACGAGCAATAGTTGGCATTTAATTAACATTTAATTACGTTTAATACGTGGATTAGGGAAAAGTTCTCTACGAAGCGTGTACTATTACAAGAAGAAACCGCTAATGAGCTTGATTGACTTTTTTTTTTTGTTACCTGTATTTAATTTTTCAATTGAATGGATGGTTAGGAAAGGTGGGGGCAAACCCTATCAATTAATGCTCATAAAAAAATACAATCAAAAAACTGCCGCTATTGACGATGTTTGTCAAATGCTGCAGGCCAATTTGGCAGCAGCTTATATCCCGCATGATTCACTGGACGAGCAATAATTCACGGTTTACACAATACATACTTATCAGCCAGCCAAGTACAGAATAAAGGTATGGTGGCTGTGCAGTTCGAAATCTTTTTATCCCTTCAAAGGAATGATTTACTCTGGAAGAGCAGCATGTTGTGTATCAATTAGTGGAAAGATATGTGAATACAGTCCGCACAATTTTTGCTGACAATATTTTCTCCACGTTAGATGTGGTGTATGCATTTATGAGGCAGAAAACTGTATTTTTTGGAAAAGTACGCTCAAATAAGATATTTGTACCACGTGAGTTCCTGAACAGTCCTCCGCGTGCAGTTTGCAGCTCATTATTTGGCTTCTACGAAGGCGATAAATAACTGTGCTTATATGTTCCGAAGAAGAATAAAGTGGTAATTTTGCTGTCTACAATGCCCTATACTTGCGAAGAAGCCCATTGTTACTCTGGATTACAATGCTAATAAATCCGGAGTGTATACAATGGATCAGATGCTTGGCAGATATTCTTGCAAATGATCAACAAACCGCTGGCCACTTGCAATGTTCTACACAATTAGCACTACCTAATATTGAAGAACGAGCCACCAATGGACGTATAACGAGCTATCTCAGGATTAGAAGCGCTATTGAATCATTCAATGTAAAAGTAAAATAAAATAATTTTGAAACACACAAACTTGGAAAAACTAGATATTTTTTCTTTGTAAATAGTAGCAAGACCGACAGCAGGAGCTGCACCTTTTGTTGCACCTCGATCAAATTGGCCGTCTTGCCAGTTATGCCATATAAAGTACGGATGAAAGCGAAAAACCTGAGAGTATTGATTTACTTGCAACAAAGAAGTTTGTGCTGAGCATTCAACATTGCTGCGTCATTGCAATATCTGCACACTTGAATTGGAAAATCAGCAAGAAGCATCACAACAGTGGTTTATTTCAATTCCTCATGTATTTTAATATTAAAAAAAAATTGTCAGAAAACCAGTTCTTGTAGCTATTTATTTCTTTAAATAATCTAAAATTAACAATCGAAACTATCAAAATACATCCCATCCAATTTGTTACAGGTCCTTGTGGACCTTTTCACTCTTTTAAGGCCAATGGGACTCTCAGCAATCGGAGGGTTTACTGGCGTGAAAAATCATTGCAACAACCATCTGGTTTTATCAATACATCGAAAGTAATCAGTTAAGTGAGCAAGAGTAGGGTGTAGATAAGAATTGCTCCATATTATCATAAAATTTCTATGTACAATATATTTTGCGTTGATGTTTAGTGTTTTTCTTATATATTTTATAATTTTTTTTTGTATTTTTCCCAAGGCTTTTATGCTGCATTATTTTGCGTATACATATATATCTAAACCATTTTCCATATATAAGGTTGTATTCCAGATAGAAAATATATTTGAAAGCGTTTATGTGTGCGCGTGTTTTTTTTTTAGCTTTTCTATCGCTTTTTCTACTCTGTTCTCTAACGTTGGCAATAAAAGATATTATTTTGCATTTGATTGCAACAGATAATAAAACGTATTTGATTGCACCATAAAAACGTGGTACTTATTAAAAGTATTTGCAAGTTGGTTCAGAGTAGATACGAGTGTGCATGTACATTAGGGTAATTCACCAAATTCAATTTTTGCAACTTTTTAAACGACATGAGGTTTTGTAACCCAAAAGTTTTATAAAATAAATTTATTATTCAATAAATCTTAACAATTATTACATTTGAAACAAAATTAAATTTTCTATATATATATTTTTTTTAAAACCGATCAACCGATTAAAATTTGGTTTAAATAAAAAATAAAAAAAGATAAATATTATTAAAATTTAGAGTTAAAAAATATTAAATTAAACAAAAAAACCGGTTAACCAAAAAGTAAAATAACACTAGCTAGAAAATGTTGTATAGATTAGAAAAATTCAGTTATTTGGGTTTTCCAAAAATCTGAATTTTTTAAGAACCGAGTTCAAATAAAACAGTAAATAAAAACCCGGTTAATTCGGTTATAATAAAATAAATTTATCTATATATAAAACACTGCACAGATCTTTCTTAACTTTTTACAGAGTTTTAATGTAGACATAGCAGGAACTATAATCTATTAATTATTTTTATAATTTTAGAGGGCGTGGCACCCCCAAACAAAGTAAATTTTTGATAATATATATATTGATGACGACGTCAGGAACAGCTTTGCAAATTTGTGTGAGGCCACCTATTATTAATGTTGTAGTAGGAATGCGGAAAATGGGCGGAATTTTATAAGTGGGTGTGGTATCTCCCATACAAAGTAATTATTCAATATCATATATCTCGAGAACTATGACAGAGACAGCTTTGCAAATTTGTCTGAAGTCATCAATTATCAATGTGAGTAAAAAATGGGCGTGATCGGAGCAGTGGGCGTGGCATCGCCAAAATAAAGTAAATATATATCATGTAACTGGAGAACTACAAAACGGAAAGCCTTGTACGTGCCCATCAGATATTAATGTGAGTAGTCAGTTACTAAATGGGCGGAATAGTATTAGTGGGCGTGGCACCGCCTATACACAAAAACGCGAAGTACTAAAAATGTGACAGTCTTGAAACTTTTAGCAAGTACATTAATTACCAATGTGTTTTGTCGTGAAAAATATGGGTGGAGGAAACGCCGTATTCAAAAATCGCCCAAATCTAAAATCGCCAAAAAAAAAACATAGAACGCCAAAAACAAAAATCTTCAAAATCAAAAATCGGCAATAAAAAATCGGCAAAATCAAAAATCGCCAAATTCAAAAATCGCCAAAAACAAAAATCTTCAAAATAACCTAAATTAAAAACCTTCAATATCAAAAACGCCAAAATCAAAAATCATCAAAAAGAAAAATTTTCAAAATCATAAATCGGCAAAATCAAAAAACGACAAAATCTAAAATCGCTAAACTAAAACTACAAGCGTAGAAAAACCATCCAAGATAAACTATTTCCGCTTAAGTGAAGTTTTGCTTCCCGATCTTCACTTAAATCTATAAAAGAAACAGAAATATTGAACACATTTTTCCCAAAACTTGGTTGTATATGTATTTTTTTCGAAAAATAATTGACTTCATCTTTAATGCCGAAAATGGAAAACTTGCTTTCATCTCAAAATAAAACACTTTTCGAAAATTCTGGAAACTTTTTATACCCTCCACACCACTGTGCAAAGCGTATACATATATTAGGTTATTATTCCCCTTGTAGCGCATCGATATAACTACGTCCGTGCGTCTGTCTTTCTGCCTATTGCAATCACACTGATTCAGAAAATTAACAATTTACCAGGGTAAACTTAGGACGATATTGTTTGTGATTATTTCGAGCAGGTTATGATTTAAAATGGGGTAATTCAGGCATCCCAGTGCTAAGATATGATCTAAGGTATGGAGACACTTCTAAAAAAAATTAAAAAATTCAGTGTTTGTTTTAATTTTAATATAGTTTACTTTTCCAATATTTTTTTTATCATTTGTTATAAATGGTGTAATAAGTCCAGGTATTACTCTAAACGTAAAACATAGGCAGCCGTATTTCAAACTCTGGCTTTTTTCTATTGACTTCGGCAAAGAATGGTTTTCTACGTACTAAACAACCAAGATAATTATGTCCTTGCAGAAGAATTCTTTGAAGCCGAGTATTTCTGGAGTTTAATTTTACTGACGAAAATTAATTCGATTTTCGAGCTCACTTGGCTTGATGTGGTGGATTTGTTGTTTTGTATGACGTTCTGCACTATGATCCGAGCTATTTAGTGCAATGGTAAACTTATTTGCTTATTTTTCCCAAATGAAGTCAAATCAGCTTTAAATTAAAAACTCATTACTTCCCAAGTTCACCTCTAAATTACTCGAGAAATTGAAAATGGTTGGGCATCAAATTAAATACTTTAGATAGACCTTTAAAACTCACCATGAGATCTGCACATTTTGTTACAAATTTCATGTTTACCAGGAACACAATGGGCAAACAAGAATTTACTCCAGGGCAACATCTCTAATATATGTAAAAAGTACAACATGTATGTATGGTTTACACATCACATGTGGCACTTCTTACGAAATTAGAAGCATGGATTCATAAATATTATAAATTCAGAGATAACGATTCTATGTGTAACAGTATTGTATCTTCTGAGATTAATAGGAAGCAAAAGCTGTATGATAAGAAAACTGATTCTTAATCACGCTGCTCGTAGGCCTGACTTTAGGTGAGTATGTTAAAGCGCATGTGAGATGGATGCAGGTTCAACGTTCGCGGCTGCCCTAAGTATAAAAATTTCATATAGAAACAATCTAATCAATTATAAAATAACAATTATTACAATGTCTAATACAATCACTGCTGAACGCTGTGATAGCCTCAAAATACCAACACCTCAAATTGAAAATATTTATAGACTTAAAAAAATATACAAAGACAATAAACCGTATAATCCCACAGATGAAGTTATAGGGGCAAAGTTATATTCTGCAAATGATAAAAACTTTTTATTAAAAACAATCTCTAAATATTGCCGTGATAATAAAGTGACTCTATGTCTAAGACAAGCAGGATGCGACAGTAATGAGCCGTTCTATTTAAATAAAAATTTAACACCACATAATCATAGCATATTTAAAAAAGCGCAAAGCATGTGTGATGATGTTACACACATCTTCATTTATCTTTATTTATTTCATTTATTCATCTTTATTTGTTTATATTTTTTTGTTTATTTTTGTTTACTATATGCACATGCACATATTTATTTGTATTTATTTGTTTACATTTATTTATTTTTTGCATATCTTTTCTTTTCATTCAACACATACCACAAAGTACACTAACCTTGGGTAAAGGGTTGAATTACAAAACAATAAATTATTGTGTAATTAAATATTACTGGAATGCAAAATGACAAATTTGTGAAAATTCAAATTGTGTCAATAACCCATGACAAATAGGAATGTCACTCAAATTTTGAGGGGAAAAATTTAAATTGATTATTGAACGTTTTCTGATTGGCTATTGAGCCCAACGTTCAAAAATCAATGAATTTGTAATATGCGAATGTAAAGAAAAGAGAAGACTATTATTTAAATTAAGTAAAAATATTAAATTATAATGATATAAAAGACCAGCATTTTCAAATAAATAATCAATTATAATTCTGATTCGAGAGGGTTATAATTAAAACCAAACAGAGATTTTCCTATTTTTTTTCTGGCATATTCTGCCAAAGGGTTTAAACATTGGCATAATCTGCCTACGTGCTATCTCTGTAAAACATTAAAAAAGTGCATCTAGCGTGCACGCGGGAACTGCTTTGAGGAAAGCACTTGACAAAATTCCTCCTGAGATTGGTCCGGTTCTCATCCAATCTTAGTGTCCTTTTATACACCATACATACACTATATGGCGACACACCCGCTCTTACACTATATGGCGATCCTTCCCCCCTCTCACACTATATGGCGATTCTGTCCCCTCTTACACTATATTCAATTTAAATGCCACGATGTACGTAGATTGCTACAAGGCATACATTATATAACGGTCCAGCGATTCTTATATTATTTGGTGATCCTAGCTGGCGTCCCACCTACACTATACATGAGAAAATCCAAACAAATTAAATCAACCTTTACTTTACGTGACTTGGTGTATGTGAAGAAAATCGAGGCAGATTATCCTATACTGATTGAGTTTCCCGAAGAACTAGATAATCTTTTTCGCGAATAATAATTTTTTACATTTATATACTATTTTATTTATATTACATTTTTATTATTCTAAAAATATTTTAAAATTTAAAAATTCATATTTTTTATTTTATTTTCAAATATTAAAAAAAAGAAAAATGTTTTTTCAGTCTGTACTTTTTAATTTACGATATTTATTAAAATTTTATTGCGTTGCTCTAGGTTATCAATATGATAAATTTATCTATTGATCAGCTTGATTCTAGAAATGGTAACCATAACATGGTTCGCATCTTGGCCAAAAACAAGGTTTTTCTATTTGCCACATCAATGCTCAAAGTTTATTACCTAAGCTTGATGAATTTTGTTTTTTATTTGAGAATTCTGTTATTGATGCTATATGTGCCCCAGAAACATGGTTTATCAAGGAAATAAATGACGACATATATGAACTAAAAGGATACCGTATCTTTCGAGCAAACTTATTAGTTCGTATAATGATGCTGATGAGGTTGAATATGTATTTATTGATGTCAATTATCACGGTGAAAGGATGATGCTTGGATCTGTATATAGACTGGATAAGCATATGAAAATAGACACTTTCATCTCTAAATTAGAGCTCCTTTCGGTTTCGCACTCTGACGTTGGTATAGCTGGTGATTTTAAAAGCAATTTGCTTGACAATATAACGGATGTAACTAACGCCATGTCTATACTTAATTTATCTACGGTCAATACTTCTAGACCCACACACTTCACAACCTCCAACAGTACCTTGCTGGACCTATTTTTTGTTAGTAATCGAAGGAAAGTTTTATATTCTGAACAACTGGCTGCATATGCTTTCTCTTAGCACGATCTTATTTTTTTATCCTATGAGTTAGCTAATGAATATCAGCCCAAAAAGTTTACTTTTCGGGACTTTAAGAATATTAATTTCTTGGCTTGAAAACATTACCTTGATAATACTGCATGGGACCATATCTACTTTTTACCATCGGTAGATGAACAATTAGCCTTTATTAATCAACATGCTTTACAGATTTATAACAAACATTTTCCCATCAGGAACAAGGTTATTAGAGGCAGGGTACGACCATGGTTGGCATGAAACTAAATTGTTAATTGATCATATTGATAGTCTCTATAACAGGTGGAAGCGTTACAGGACTCCAGAGCTCAAACATGAATATCGTACAGCTAGAAAAGCTGTTGTTTCGAAAATAAGAAGTGACAAATCTTCTCATTACACTGATAAATTTAACGCAGCAACTGACAGTAAAAAGACATGGAAACAGATACATGATATTGGTATAGGTAGATTAAATTCCAATGCAGCAGATGCTGACGTTGACTTGCTGAATAAAAACTTTGATGTAGTAGAGGATATTCGAGGCAAACTGGATGGTGGTGAATTATCGTTTCTGGTCTTATTAGACCATTCAAAATCATTTGACACAGTGCACCATACAATTCTTTGTCCCAAGCTAGCGAAATTTTTTAATTTCTCTTCGCCCTCTGTTAAATTAATGTCGTCCTACCTGTCTAACAGATTTCAATCTTTGCCAATGATGGATCCATTTCACGACCTTTGCTTGTCTCAAGAGGTGTCCCACAGGGATCCATCCTTGGTCCACTGTTATACTCTTTATATGTCAATGATCTTCCACTTCAAATAAAATTTTCGAATATTCAGATGTATGATGTACAGTTGTATCTCAGTAGTTCTACGGATACCATTGCTTCTAAAGTTCAAGGTTTGAACTATGACCTAGGGAAAATTTTTACTTGGGCTCCCGCGAATAGTTTGAGGCTGAATCCGGAGAAATCAAAGTGTATAATTAATTTGAAAAAGTCGATGATAACAGAAAATGACATAAATATTTTTCTTGGCGGGGCAAAAATTGATATTGTTGATGCGGTAAGGAATCTCGGTGTTACTTTCAACAAATATCTTACCTGGTCGAATCATATTAACCAATCATGTGGGAGAATATATAGCATGCTACGAAGTCTGTGGGCCACTCAGTACTTCACTCCATCACGAGTAAGACTACTTTTGGCGAAAACATATCTATTGCCGACTCTATTATACGCATCTGAGCTTTTTATCGGATGTAACATGAAAGATTATGGAAAGCTATGTACAACTTTCAATAACATCATACGCTACATTTTCAGCCTTAGAAAATTTGATCATGTGTCCCAGTACTCATGTCGTGTATTGAACATCTCCTTTTGTAATTACCTTAAGTTAAAAAATCCCATATTTCTACACAAGATTATTATGACTAGGGAACCAAATTATCTCTTTTTCAACGTTTACAGTTTGCAAGATCGACTAGAGGAAACTCCATAATACAATTCCGACAAAGTTACCATGCTTCTAGGTGTCAATTCTTTATTTTAACTATTCGTCTCTGGAACCAACTACCCTGGAATATTCAACGCACTAGCAGCGCATACATTTTAGGAAATTATTGTTTCAACATTTTTCGTAATATCTTGTCTTAATTTTTATTAAATGCCGATATCTTAAAGTAATTTAATTCATCATAATATGTAGTATGTTTTCAATATTTTATTTTAAGTAGAATTAATTTATTTATATACAATGTCTGATTCTAATACTGTAATTTATAAGATACTATATCTTGTTGTATTAGAAATTCAAATTTAATAAACTAAACTAAACTAAACTAAACGCCAGAAACGGGTCTGATTAGGTATGCAGGGTAGTTATGAGTTAATAAGCAGTTTATTATATATTTTTTTTCAAAAGTGCCAAGAGACATCTTGGTTTCAAATGAAAAGATCTAATAGTAGCAACAAATTTTACCCATTTCTCGAGAAATTGAAGTTTAAAATTGGTAAGTACTTAATAATTATATCATCCATACCAGTGTACAGGGGGTATATATTCGTATAATAATTAACATTTGTAATAATTAGAAAAGAAGTCTGGATCGCATAAAATATATATATTCTTGATTCTTATAAAATAGCGATGTCCGTCTGTCAGTCTGTGGAAATCACGATCAAGCCCTCAATAAGAGATTTCGGCTGCCTGCAGAAAATCTGTGAAAATTCTCAAAAATCTTTTGGGCTATAACAATTCAGATACCACTTTAAGAATTGCAAAAATCAAACAACCATTTTTGGTGAAACGCCCTAATATACATATGTACATGCCTAAAATATATATATTTTTTTTCGTAGAGAAAGGTTATAATTTGTCTGTTATAGGTTATAAATTTGCAGGGAAATAGTTACGAGTTTTCAAAGAAATATAAAAATGGTTCTAAATCCTACAATCATGTCGAATGAGAAAAAAATTTATAGTTTGCTTTTATTTAATTGCAGCGATCCACCAATGAAACTAAAATGGTGGACCTGTATATGTTAAAGGCATTTATTCCATTTGTTATACATTATTTTTTATAAATTTTTTTCATCTACAGTCTAGAACTACCATAACATTCTTACTATTTTTTCTTGGTAGATTTTATTTTTTCAATTCTTCAATTGATGAAAATCAGTCACTCAGCCATTTCTGCCTTCAGCTCACTTGATATATTTATCTGATTGTTTTCAATTTTATATTTCTTCAAAACAATTCTATTTATTAAGATTATAAAACTTCCTTCACTATATAAAACTCATTCAAACGTATGATTATTATAAACAACGTTCATATGGTTTTTTATAATACTCATACGCATCGGGGTACTTTTGAATAAGAAACTAAATTCGATATCATACATTTTTTTTTCTTGTCTCTATGTAAAATAACATTTAGAAATATAAGTTTTAAATTATTTTCATTTCTTTAATAAAAATTTTCATTACCATAACAACTTTTGTACTTATTTCAGTTCATCATGCTCAGCAGTCGAAATTAAATTCCCCCTTTAAAGTAGTTTTCGTAAGTCTGTCTGCTAATAATTCGTACTCGTATGATGAGTATTATAAAGTTTATCATCATATTTACATGTTGTTTTCATTTCACTACCATATGTTTAAAAGAATGGAGATAAAAAAATAACAGATTGAAGTAAAATATGATCACAAATATGAAACTGATATGTTTCTTAAGCTTATGTGTAGCAAATACTCTGAGGCATTTGAATAAGGCAAATGAGAGGCCAAAAAATAAGTTATTTCAAAGGTTAAAGTTAAAGTAAGTATCATAAGATAAGTTGAATGGTAAGGTAGGATAAGGTAGGGTTTTTTAGGGTAAGGTAGGGTTTGGTAGGGTAAGGTAAGCTAAGATAAGGAAAGGTAAGGTACGGTAAGATAAGGAAAGGTAAGGAAATATAAGGTACGGTTAGGTAAGGTAAGGTAAGGTAAGGTAGGGTAATCTAAAAAAAACCACGACTAAAGTCAACCGAGCATTAATGTAAAGCACAGAAAAAAAAACAAGACTAAAGTCAACCGAGCATCAATGTATAGCATAGAGTTAGCTTTTTTAGTTGTATTGTGCATAATTAATTTTCGCTATCTTAATATCGCTGAGTGTACATTTTGTAAAATTTTTTGCTCATACATAATTTGTATAGTTGAGTAAATCTTTGCATTTCATTTGATTTAAATCATATTTAAAATTCACTTACAATTTGCTTATTTTTTTTTTTATTTAGCTACAAGGTTTTTTAAATTTCATCTTAAGTTTGTAACTAATAAAAATTGGGTACGGTACCCATTTTTATACAGTTTGTTGTAAACTAAAATTTAATTATTTTTAATTTTTTAGCCAGTTTTTATTATAATTTAAAATTAATTATTTTTTTCATAAAATTGATTATGGTTTTTTAACCTTCATCTGAAAAAAGGCATTGTTTTTTTTTTTTTTTGTTAGAGCAGAGATAGTATTAAGAACACTTCTTGTAACATAGCCGGCGAATAGTGGACCATATTTTGAGAAGGCGGCCAAAAATCATTTTTTTTTTTGTTACCGATTTTAAAGTTATGTTATTCGTTTGAAAGTAAATACTAGTAAACATCGGGAGCCAAAAAATTGCGACTCTATCTCAACTATATCACAGCGAACAGGGTCTTCGAAAATGGACTTTCTCAGTATTTTGCTAAAATTAAAAATTTCTTTGTAAATTTTTATTTTTGAATGATTGTAACTTTTTTGGTTTAAAAGATTTTGAAGCGAAATAAATTTTGTATAATTTTGTGGCTTCGATACTATTAATGTTAAAAATGTCAAATCACTGAGTCATTCCGAAATATAAAAAAAAAATTTTAAAAAAGGTCCAAATAGAGCATAACTCCTGCCAGTCAAAAGCAGTCAGAAAAACTCTGTTTTATAGTCCGAACTCTCCCCTATACTCCTATACCCCATTATACACCCGCCAGTTTCCGCCCGTGTGCACCAGAACAATTTTTCTGACCCAAGGTTAGATATTTTCTGCAAAATTTAAACAAAAGTTGTCCACTATGTAGTTAGGATATATTAAGTTTGTGATGTTTGTAACTGCCAAAAATATTGGACCTTTATCCATCTTTTATTATACGGATCAACTCAAAAACACTTTCTGAGTCGATTAAACGATGTTCGTCCGTCCGTCTGAGTGTTATGAATACAAAAGTTGGTCGTACCGGTGCACCGCGGTGTATTTTTTTGCGTGTCGGTAGAGTTGTCAGGAGTTGTTATATACTTATAAAAAAGGGTTGAGATATAATGCGCTTAATTGTTACAAGTACATTTACATAGGTATCTTTCAAAAACATTAATAGTCTGAATTAGAGTTATATAGTTTAAATACCTGACAAAATGAGAAACAATTTAAATAACAGGTAAATGGTAAAAAAAAACTATTGCGACATAGCCCTTTAAGATATGAGCAGGTATGCTTCACCTTTTAAAAGGGGGTGGCGCACTATGGGATTGCTGCTGCAAAAAAGGCATTTTTTGACTATTACTTTTAAAAAATCTAATGATGCTATTTTATAGAGAAGAGTCTGGCAAACAAAAATCTGCATTTCTTTTAAGATATATGTATATATATTCTTGGAAAAGATCGGTTGAAATCTGGTTAAAGTTGTGAAAGGGAAATATATGGTAATTTTGTTCAAATTCAGAGATTTATATATCGAAGATGTTTCGAGCGGAAAAATCTGAGTGTCGGTTTTATTTAAATCCGAAGCATTGTTTTTAATTTAAAGGAAAAAAAAAAGTTATTGCGTACATAGTTTGGGAGATATGAGTGCATCAAAATTGTCCTTAAAAATTCAGCATTGGCTGTTTTCGTTGGAGAAAAAGTCAGTTAGCTCGGTTTACCTCCGTGCTCACAGTATAACGAAATGAAAGGTAAAAGGCCCTTCTTTCGAATTAGTCAAAAAAATTCACCAACTTTTGTCAATCTTTTAAAAAAATCAAAATTTAGTAAAAAATTCACGAATATTGCACCCTAGTATTTTTAATAGAAAAGTTTTGCATACCTTTAGGCTTAACGTTTTAAAGTAATTTAAGTTATTAATTATAACAACAATTTGTTAATAAATTGTTGACAGATGTGAATAAGATTAAAAAAAAATAAACAAAATCATATGTTTTAAAAAAGAAAATGTAAAAAGAAAACCGCTTAAATTGAAAACAAAATTCGCAACAAGTAAATAGTTAACGTTAATAAATATTGTAATAAAATTTAAAATATAATTCTAAAAATGATTTTATTTTCTGTTTCATATAGTGAATTGTGCCATGAACTTATTGATTATGGTAGCAATGTTAATTTGTTAACAAATTTTATAAAACAGAAAAATTCGGTGCTTACTATTGATGAAATTGAAATAGTGGAAAAGGCAGTTCAAAAGAGGTTTTTTGGTCATTTTTTAAATCGTTGGAGAGAATCGCACAAAATCAAATCTTATTTCTTTCGGAAAAATGCGACTTGGTTAGAAAGTAAATACATACATCTTTAAAGAATTAATATAATAATAATAATTTATTTTGAATATTATGAAATTTTTTTAAGATATGTTCGAAGTATCACTTGCTGATGACCAACCTAGCTGTTCAAAGAAAAAAGGAAGACCAGTTAAGGAATTCGATGACTGCAAGTATCGTAGTAAAAGGTACAAAGCAGCTGATTTAGCATCTCAGTACCCACAAAAGCAATTAATAATGGCAAGTGGAACTTCACCAGATACAAAAATAACACCACAATCATATATTCCTTCAACAACTGCACTTGCCTTAATGCTGGATGCTGAATTATCAAAACATCAGTACGAAACAATAAAGTACGTTTTGCAAAGAGAAGGATATGATATTTTGCCTCCTTATAAAAAAGTTCTTGACGAAAAGAAGAAATGTTATCCGGATAAAATCCAAGTGTCAGAAAAAGAAGCCACTGTTAGCTTACAAAGTCTGATGGACCATACGACAAAGCGCCTTTTTGAAAGTTTTTCGCAGGAACGAATTAATGCAGCAAATTTTGAATTTACTCTTACGTCGAAGTGGGGCTGTGATGGGTCATCTGGACATTCAGAATACAATCAAAGCTTGCCAAGTGATATAAGTGACAGGAGTCTATTTTTAGCATCGATGGTGCCTCTAAGTCTAAAAACAGACACTGGCGCGGAATTTTGGTGTAATAAAAGCCCATCGTCAACAAGGTACTGTCGTCCAATTTTTTTCGAATTTACTAAGGAGACAAAAGAAAAAGTCCTGACAGTTGTAGAAAACATGAGGATAAATATAGATGCTTTAGAAAAAACTAATGTTTCAGTTAATGACAAACATTTCAACGTAAAACATAATTTAGTGTTTACGATGATTGATGGTAAAACGGCTCAGACCGTTACAAATACTAGTTCAGCAGCTGTGTGTTACATTTGTAAAGCTAAACCCTCAGAAATGAATGATTTGGAAGCGGTTTCAAGAAAAAACATCGATAATGAAGCTTGTAAATTAGGACTTTCTTCATTACACGCTAGGATTAAGTTTATGGAGTGCATACTTCATATAGCATACAATAAACCCTTCGAAAAGTGGTCTGCAATCGATGCACGCAATAAAATTTTAAAACAAGAGAACAAGCAACGAATTCAGACTGAATTTAGGGAACGTATGAGCTTACGCGTAGATGCTGTAAAGCAAGGATCTGGGACATCAAATGATGGAAATACCTCAAGGCGTTTTTTTTCCAACCCTGCACTTGTTGCAGATATAACTGGGGTAAATGAAGAACTAGTGGATCGTTTTCGTATAATTCTTCAAATAATAACGTGTGGGCAGAAAACTGATACCATGAAGTTTAAGAAATTTGCGTGGGCAACAGCTGAACTATTTGTTAAAAATTATAAATGGTATTTCATGCCTGTTACTGTCCACAAAATTCTTATTCATGGAAAGGACATAATAGATGCAGCAGTACTCCCAATTGGTATGCTCTCGGAGGAAGCAGAAGAAGCGCGTAATAAAGATTACAGGAACTATAGATTAATGTTTTCTAGAAAGTGCAGTAGAACTGCAACGAATATCGATGTTTTTCATCGTTTGCTTGAGTCGTCCGATCCATATATTAGTAGCTTAAGACGTCAACCTCATAAGAATATTTTAGAATTGGATGATGTAGTTAAAGATATGATAGTTGATGAATAAAATGCTTACATATTGTTTACCTATATGAATATTTTTTATTCGAGTTGGGAGGGAATAACCAATTTTTAGCATTTCTTTAATTAAATATTACTAGTATTTTCAATGAGAATTATATTTATACGAAATTTGTTCATTCAGGTTACATAAAAGACGACGCATTTCAACGAAAATTGTTAGTTTTCGCTTTTATCAATTAATAGGCGTGTGTCAAATTTAATCAAATTCTATTAACAATTCCGGCCTACACATTGAAAAGAAAATTACGTGAAATAATGGGGGTCCAAGGGAGGAACCCCAAGGAGTTAACGGATATCAACCAAAATTTGTAGTGCTTTTTCTTAGATCAACTTATAGACGTATGCCAAATTTCGTAAAATTGCGACCTATACATTAAGGACAAAAATTCTAGGAAAAATGGGGGTCCAAAGGAGGTACCACAAGGAGTCAACGGATATCAACCAAAATTTGTAGTGCTTTTTCTTAGATCAACTTATAGACGTATGCCAAATTTCGTAAAATTGCGACCTATACATTAAGGACAAAAATTCTAGGAAAAATGGGGGTCCAAGGGAGGTACCCCAAGGAGTCCAGGGATTTTAAAAATTTTTTGTATTTTTCTTTTCTACTTAAATCTAAACAAGTGTGCAAAATTTCGTCGTTGTAGGATCACTCCTTCTATTTTTTGCAGTTAGATGTATGAAGAAATCCCACTGTGTGGCGTGTAGGTTTTTTATGCTTCTAAAAGTGGTAATATAAGATAAAAATTTTATTTTACATAATTGCAAGAAAGAGTATTTATAATAATGTTTCCACAATTATTATTCATTACAATTTGTGCAATGGCTAAGTACTGTTACAGAGATCTGGCAGATATTTATTTTCAACGAAATGATGTAGACGATGTAATTTTGCACATAGTGAGCAATGACTTCTTTAAGAATTGTAACCTAGAAGACATTGAAATGCACAAAGGAAAAATTACTAATTTTACATTAAATTTGAAAAGACGATACATTGAATGCTCTCATTGCAAAGCAAATATGTACAAACGTTACCAAGACTGGTTAATAAAGGAACTTATTTTTGAGAGTGCATCTACAACTGCCAACGAAAGTGGAAAAAAGGGTCGACCAGCAAAACCAATTGACGGATGTAGTGAAAGATCTCGAAGGCGCAAGCTGGAAAATATCAATGAAGAAATTTCTCAAAGAATTATTAAGGATTCATTTTTGCACCAAATTCAACGAACTCAAAATAAAACAAGTAAGAAAATTATAGTCGGTCTAGACCGACTATACGATACCCTATACCATGCGTTTAGAAACCCTATCTCTTAGGCCCAACTAACTGGAAATTGAAAATAAGCAAAAACCAAATTTGAGTGGGATTTTTATTAATTTTTTTGGCTGCAGATATGAAAAAGTTCATATCGGATGGTATATCTGTAAAGGGACTAGGTCAAAAAATGGACCGATCCTGATCATGTTTGGTAACGTCTCTTGTATTTTGCAAAAATATGTACAAACCAAATTTGAGAAGAATCAGTGCAATATTTTTGTTTTTTAATAGATTTAAGTGGGAAGCAGCTCTTTATGGGGTCAAAGGGATCATTTTTGGACTACTCATTAGTGGATGTAATGAACGCATACAAACCCAATTTGCGTAAGATCGATATGACAATTTGGATCTTATGGCAATTTATGTCGATTTCATATGGGTAATTTGTATGGGGGCTAGGTCTGACCATGGACCGATTCTCACCAATTTCAATAGCGCTCATCCCATGGCTGATAAAAGCTTATATACCAAATTTCATCAAAATATATTCATATTTGCGACCTGCAGTTTGATTACAAGCTTTACATGGACACACAGACGGACGGACGGACGGACGGACATTGTTAAATCAACTCAGAAAGTGATTCTGATTCGATCGGTATAATTAAAGATGATTCTAGGTCAAATATTTTTGGTTGTTACAAACAGCAGCACAAAGTCATTATGCCCAAACCACATAGTGGTATAGGGTATAAAAAATAAAATTGAAATAATTGAAAAAATAGTAGAAGCGAGCCCAAGGCGCACAAAAAGGATTTTGAAAAGCATTCCTACACCAATTGAAGATAAGAAATTTACGCCGGAAGAAGCGTTTGCCCTATTTTTGGATTTGAAATTGACCAAAAATCAATATAAGGAATTGCGGAAGCGAACCAATGAAAAGAATTGTGGGATTTTTCCAGAGTATTGAGATTTAGTTTCTATCAAAAAAGAATGCTTACCTTCACAATCTGCTATTAGTGTCACTTCAACATCAGCAGAAATAAAATTGTAAGTTCTCCTTGAACATACTGCAGAGCGATTGCTAAATACGCTTGATACTGTTCAATTAAAAAAAATTAGTAATGGCAGCATTACTTTAATTTCTAAATGGGGAGGTGATTTAATGCCGAATTCATCATGTGCTAATTTATTTATGGTATCTTTCGTTCTATTGCGCTTAACAAAAAGTTATGGCGTCTTAGAGCCGTTAACTAGTAGAGCAACAGAAATTGATATACGGAAAAATTAAATTCCTTCTTCAACAAAGTATTGCAGACCAATAAAATTTGCATTCAAAAACGAAACCAAAGATGTCATAACTGAAGAAGTTCAAAAAATAAAAGATCAAATTAAGGAACTTCAACCAGTAATATTTAAATTTGATGACCAAGACATTGAAGTACATTTTAAAATGTGTCTCACAATGATTGATGGAAAAGTTGCACAAGCTTTAACTGGAACAAAGTCAACGTCAAGCTGCATTATATGCCAAAAGACATCAAGTCAATTAAGCCAACCCCCACCAGAAGACGATAGTTTTAAGGAAGCCTACGAATTTGGAAAGTCCCCTCTTCATGCTAGAATACGTTTCATGGAGCATATTCTTAAATTGGATTATGATTTGGAATTTGGTTCGTTAGGCGAAACATTGAGAAAAATCAAAGAAAATGAAGAAAAAAGAAAGCAAAAAAAAAATAAATTCAACAGAAATATCTACAGCTTGGCCTCATAATCGACCAACCAAAACAAGGGGAAGGAAACACAAATGATGGAAATACTGCAAGGAGATTTTTTCCCGATCCGGAAACTGCAGCATCTATCACAGGTGTAGAGCATGAATTAATAAGACGATTCAAAATCATATTACAAGTTCTAGCATGCAGCAGAAAGATAAATGCAAAAAAATTTGGAGAGTACGCCAATAAAACAGCTATACTTTTTAATGAAAAATACTCTTGGAGATATATGCCATCCACAGTTCATAAAATTTTGTACCATGGGGAACAAATAATTCAAAACAATATGCTACCAATAGGAGATCTATCTGAAGAAGCGCAAGAAAAAAGGAACAAAGACTACAGATTCTTTCGCGAGCACAACACAAGGAAAATGTCCAGATGTTGTTCTAATGAAGACCTTATCACTATTTTGTTGTGCACCTCAGATCCATATATGTCCAACATTCGTCAAAAATGGAAAACTACTAAATAATCAAGGCTATTTAGAAGAAATTTTTACTAAAATTGGTTGATTTAAAGTACTTTTTCATTACACTAACAATAAGTTACACTTTTTTTTATATAGTTAAAAAATTTTCTTGATTTAAAAATTTATATATTTTGTAAATTTACAATAAAAATTGATATAGAAATATTTAAAAAGACAATAAAAAAAAAATTTAACTAAAGCAAAAACATACGAGTTTTTCATTGAAACTTCTCTATCTTGAACCAATATAAGGTAACTTTAACGTTCGCTGCTTAATAAATTATATTTTAACTCGGGATCTTTTAAAAAAAAAAAAACAACCTTTGGCCCTTGTGCACATTAGGACTAAAAAGTTTACGGGGGCCAAAGTTTTGCATTTTCTGAAAAAATTAACTTAAAAAATTGTTAAAAATTATTAGTTGTAAAATTAACTGAAAAAATAAGACATTATATTAAAAAAACCTTTTTTTTTACCTTTTAACACTTTACTTTTGTACTAAAATTCAACTACAAATGAAAATGTATTTTAAACCCTCCGTAACTTTAATTATTTTCACTCGAGAATTACGTTTTATAGCAAAGATTAAAGGCTAAAGTCTCACCTACCAAACAAAAAAAACCGCATATCAAAATTCCAATCCAATCAAAAGTTATAGATTTTTGACCGCCTTCTCGTCAAATGGTCCACTGTGCGGCGCACAGTGGCGCCCTTAGAAAAAATGAGGTTGCAAAAAATCAAAAATTTCATGTGTGCGCTTACGATGTCTTGAATAAACTCATCTTACAGGAAATTGTTCAAAAATTACAATTTGCTGCCTTTAATAAAATCATGTTTTCAGTTTAGAAGATACAACACTTCAAATTCCAAATAACACACAATTTTTAAGCTATTTGGTCCAGTTTCAGATAGAATGTAAAAAAAAAATAAGGCAGGTAAATCGCTATTTACCAACTGCCTATTTTTTCACTATTTTTAAACTTTGACGGAAAATAAAAAGAAAGTTATAATTTTTCATATCTGCCATATTTTCAAAATATAGCCCTTTACCTAATCCAACAAAGTGCAGCTGCCCCCAGACGCTCCTTCGAATGTTACAGGTAAAAAAAGTTAAAAAACACATTGTTCCAGAAATTAGCTTATGCGATAATCTACAGAGAGTGAAAGTATAACATATAACACTTGCCTCACATATGCAAATATTAAGCGAAATGGCATTCAGAAATTCAACTCCAAATACGAGGAATTGTTTAATAAGGATACCTTTCTGGATGCATAGGCAGAAGAAGAACCCACCACTTTACTCGATGTGCGAGAGGAAGACCCCAAAAAAGTAGGAGGAGTGTTCAAATTTTACAAGAAAGAGGAAACTTGCCGATGCCACCACCGATTATACCAAGGACCATTTATCGGAAGAGCTGTCAATTAAATACACAAACGACAATGACAAAGTTATATTGCAAATTAAAAAATTGGTTAATGATGTAAGACCACTGTGACTAAAAAGGATAAAAATGATCATTCCACGCCCCCCAAACGAACACCTTCAAAAGTATGGTTCCGAAGAAGCTTGGGCCTTGTCTGTGGACTGAGAACTTTCCAAGGACAAATATGAGATAATACGGGCATCTTTAATGCGATACGGAGCTCACATTTGTATCCTGGTAGAAGCACATTTCGACAGCTGAAAAAAATTGAGGACCATTGCATACGGAGGTTACGGAAGTTTCTGGTAAAGTCAATGTGCAGGTTCTTATGGACCATACAGTAACACGGCTGTTGGATAGTGTTCCTAAATATGAGTTGGAAAATCTTCCTAAGTAGCTGACACTAATCAGTAAATGGAGCTGCGATCGATCGTCCGGACAAAGCGTTTATAAACAAAGGATACCTTCCAATGACGCTACAATATCCGACGGAAATATGTTTATGTCACTTGTTATTCCTTTGCGGCTTAAATCTGATGTTTCCGTACACTGATAAAATCCACGCCCATCATTTGTGCATTATTGCTACCCAACAATGATTCAGTTTGCAAGGGAATCGCTCGAATTCGTAAGGACCACCAAGAACAAATTGACAAGATTAAGACCGCAGTGCTGAAAATTAAAGAAGAAAAAATATTGTGAGTGTAGTTAAAATGTTCGACCAGACCATGGTTGACAGAAAAGTCATAAACGAACTGAAGAATAGAACAAGGATAAGGTGGGATTGGGTATGATCTTGAATGTTTTAAACTACAAAGAAAAGCTTAATTCTACAAAATATGTAGAATATACCTCCAAAACTGCATCGTTTTTGATGGAAATTAATCCCGAAGTACATAAAATATTGGGGCATTGCAAAGATATTATTGTATATCAGTCCTTGCCAATTGGAAAGCTTTCCGAAGAAGCTTAGGAGTCTCTCAACAAATTTTATAAAAAAAACAAGTAAGAAAATTATAGTCGGTCTAGACCGACTATACGATACCCTATACCATGCGTTTAGAAACCCTATCTCTTAGGCCCAACTAACTGGACATAGAAAATAAGCAAAAACCAAATTTGAGTGGGATTTTTGTAAATTTTTTTGGCTGCAGATATGAAAAAGTTCATATCGGATGCTATATCTATATGGGGACTAGGTCCAAAAATGGACCAATCCTGATCATGTTTGGTAAAGTCTCTTGAATTTTGCAAAAATATATACAAACAAAATTTGAGAAGAATCAGTGCATTATTTTTGTTTTTAATAGATTTAAGTGAAGATCAGGAAGCAGTCAATATGGGGCCAAAGGGATCATTTTTGGACTTCTCATTAATGGATGTAATGAACGCATACAAACCCAATTTGAGTAAGATCTATATGACAATTTGGATCTTATGGCAATTTATGTCGATTTCATAGGGGTAATTTGTATGGGGGCTAGGTCTGAACATCGACCGATTCTCACCAATTTCAACACCATTCATCCCATGGCCGATAAAAGCTTATATACCAAATTTCATCAAAATATATTCATATTTTCGACCTGCAGTTTGATTACAAGGTTTACATGGACACACAGACGGACGGACGGACGGACGGACATTGTTAAATCAACTCAAAAAGTGATTCTGATTCGATCGGTATAATTAAAGATGGGTCTAGGTCAAATATTTTTTGTTGTTACAAACAGCAGCACAAAGTCATTATACCCAAACCACATAGTGGTATAGGGTATAAATATAGATGCTCAAACACGTTCACAGCATCAAGGGTGAGGCAAAAAGAGAACTTCTTCAACATGTTACCAGCATCTTCCGACCCACTCATTTCATCTCTGCGGCATATGACCTAACGAAAATAGTTATAATCCAATAATTATAGTTCAGATATATATCCTGTTATTAATTGTGATAATAATTTTGAAGCAAATTTAAATAAATTCCAAAATTTTTAAATTTTTTTTTTTTTGTGTTTATGGACACTAATTTTAAAACACAAAAACTTTGAAAAAGAAACATAAAAAATACAAAAAGTTAAAAAAAAACATAAACATTGTTTCATGCCGTTAACAAATTTCAAATTTAGTGACCCATAAGTAAGTATCTAGAAGGCGTAGCACCTTGTTCAAACACTTACTTCACAGGTTGGACAATTATTATTATATGGCTTTTAACTTATTTGATTATCTTAATAGGTTAAATTTTATGCCAAAAGTCACAGTCTTACTATCTTTGCGATATTTAAGTTCTTGAGCTAAAGCTGAAAGGAAAAAAATACAAAAAGAAAAAGTTTGGCCTAAGAACCCTAAATCTTAAAAGGTTACACCATGCTGGGCTATTACTTTCAGCCTGATTTAAAAATTCTCACTCGCCAACCCCCAAAGAATGACCCCGCAAATGCTTCATAATAACATTGTTATTTGCATGCTCATAATTCTAACAAATATACATTTTCCTTTCAATCTGGAGTCTGTAATAAATTATGTCTAGTAAAGGCGTAATGAACATAATGAAAATGTGTGGACCATAAAATTGTATTCCTAAAAATTTTCGTTACCTAGAATCTTTCTACAATCTATTTGTTGTAGTGTATCGTTAAGTCGTTGATGAGTAGTATATTTTTTTTGATTTCTTTAAGGTTTTCTTTTAAATTTCTCTTTCTGAAATGTATGCAATCGTTATATGTAAAATTAATAAATTATAAGAATCGTTTTTTTTTATTAAAAATATGTATGAATGTATAAATGGCAGGCAAATAAATACATAAAATGCAGAAAAATATTTCATCTCATTGAGAAGGAGTAAAGCAGTAATGTTTGAACAATTTTCCGTTGATGTTAGCAAAAGTTTAAGAAAACTTACCAACTGACTTGGTAAGTCATTTTGAGTGCTTATTAATGCAATACTTGTTCTTCATCTCATTCTTGAATACGTTATTTTATTAAAATTTACATTCATAATATATTCTAACTAACTGACCATAAAGCAAATCAAATAAAAATCGCCCAAATTAGATTTCAGGGTTTTTTTTGAAATTTGTGAGGAATTTCTTGGTATTAATTTTGTAATAACTTAAACAGTACATATTGCCGTAAAACAATACTTTGTATAATTTTTCAAAAGTGTACAATTTCTTGTTGAAGCCGGTCCAAATTATTTACTTTTTTACAATTATAAAAGATTTTTTTCTCAGGCAGAAAAATAAACAGAAATGATGGATAAAGAATGTACTTACAACAATTTAATTTTTTAGAAGCATTTCAGATGTTAAAAGGACTATTATATAAAACATTTAGATACTGGTGCAAAATTTTTGGAATAAACTTTCAAATGCAAAATTTTCAAGACTATAATATACGATTTAAAAATAAACCAAAAGGATCTCGATGAAGAGAAAATATTAAATTAGGGTACTATAAAACACTGGTCAGATCATTGGTACCTACTTTTTGTAAAAAAATCTTTGATTTTAAGATTTTTCTATTTACCAACGTACTTTGTCGCAAGAACAATAATAGAAAAACAATAATATTATCAAAATAATTCATCTAAGACAGGGCACTTTGCACACGTCAGATACTAAATACCACATTGGAGTGAAACTGCATTTACAGCTTCTTATTTCAGGGTCATGTTTCCTTTTCAATGGATTAGAATTACCAAAATATATTTATACTCATTTACGATGCCGCTATCGGCAACAACTAGCAGAATATAATTTTAGTAATTTCATGCAGTTTATTAATTTATCATATCAGGAAAAAAGATGTGAATATTTTTTTTCAAAACATTTTATTCTTCAATATCCTTTAAACAAATCCTTGAAATTTTTTTTAATTAATTAGGTTGAACACCTGAATATTTTGTAATATATACTCAGGTTTCATCTTCATAGCCTTGTTAATATGATAAGAACAAATATTTTAAATTTTGTTTCATTAACAAAAAATATAAACGTTTATTACACATCAAAAAATTCCATCAAATCCAATGTAATCATATTACACAAGAAAAGGATAATAAGTGCTTAAAACTAGACACCAAATGGAGTAAAACTTTATTAACTATTGTTTGCTTTCTGATCTTCTTTTCTTTTAAAAGTACTTCAAATTTAAAGGAATTCTATTTTTCAAAAAATGAAATTAAATACTTATACTCAAACTTCGAAGACACTATTGGCGTCAAAAAAAGACAAGAATTTTGTAAATTTTTAATTTTTGTCATATTACGACAAAAGGAGGTTAATGTTCTATAAAATCTTTCGCAAATGAATTATGTTGAGGAGCTATAAAAGTACTAACACATACCAAAATTTAAGCCGTCTAGCTTTTTGGTTAAGTGTTTTTTTTTTCTGCATACAAAAATTTATTACAAACCCATAAAGAAATTTAATTTTGTTCTTTAAATATGGTAAATTCTTATCAAATCTATTATAAATATATTACACATCAACTGATAAAAACAACAGACCCCAAAGACCAATGAAGTAAAAATACGTTTCTTTTTATCATCTAATTTTCTTTTAAAAGGATTTCTAAATTATTAAGAGGTCTATTTTACAAAATATACATTTAAATGCTTATACTCATGCTATAAGCAAAATAAGATAGGGGAACCTGCACACATTTTTTAATTTTACAATATTAAGACAAAAGGATAAAAATAATGCTTTTTTGAATTTTATCTTTCAATTCCTCAGAAATTTTTAATGAAATCTTTCGAGAAAAAGTTACGTATGAAAAGACATATAAAAACAAAATTTCTTTGGCTTTATTTGTTAAGAGTTAGGCCCAGTTTTTGAGATGTCAGTTAAACCTAGTTTAGTTAAACCGAGAATTAATTTTTTCAGACATGTCCAAATTGATAAAGGAATTGATGAATAAATTCTGGGTTTAACAAAACTAGGTTTAACTGATATCTCAAAAACGGGGTCTTAATGATGCAAATTTTGGGTTTGTTCCACAAAAAAACAAATTTTTTTGAAACAATTGTTCTCCATAAGAGCCGTTGAGCCAAGATTGCTTGAGTCGAGCCCTTGTAGGTTATTTTAGACACAAATTTTATAAACACACACACAGCATTATATAGTTTTATAGTTTTATATAGTTTTTGTAGTAGCAACTTTAAATGAATTTTACTCAAAAAGAAATTTATCAGATTTTGTAAATCTGTAAATATAGTCCACATCTGTAATACCATTCAAATGGTATATTTTTGTAAATTGCGGTTGGTAAATAAAAGGTTAAAAGGGATTTGAAGGAATCGCCTTACGTATTAATATTAAAAATTATTTGAAAAATTAGTATAGTTTTTTCACAATTTGGTCTCTAGATCCAAACATGTATCGAGTCTCTTCACGGCGTATAGCCGTTTTAATCTAATCCGCTTAGTGTGTAACGACCTTTTTGCTTTTATGTCGGACAATGTTATTAGACACTATCTATTAGATAGAAATTTTTATTTAACTTTATTAATTTAGATAAAATTACTTGTTAAATTGGTTAAGTTATTAAAAAAATTAGCAAAAGCAACTAACCAATTAACTAACCAAATTAGAAAATTTACTTTCAAAATTATAAAACTACTAATAAAATTAGTAAAATTGAAAGAAGGAATATTAGTAAAAAAATTAATAAAACTGGTAATAATATTTTATAGTTAGATACTGATAAAATTAGTAAAAATACAGATAAAACTAATAAACCACATGATAAGATTAATAAAACTACTAACAAAATTTTTGAAATTACTAACAAAATTAGAAAATTATCAAAAATGCCAACTAAATTAGTAAAATTACTAACAATTTTCTTAAAAATTGCTAACAAAATTAGCAAAATTACTTATAAAATTAATACAAAATACTTATTAAATTAGTAAGATTACTAACAAAATCATTACTACTTTTAAAGGCATTACTGTTCGAATTATTAAAATTATTGATAAAACTATTTAATCATTGATAGAATTAGTAAAACTATTAATATTATTATCATAAAAATTTAGTAATAAAATTATTAGCATTACCGATAAATAAAAAATAACAAAACTATTGACAAAATTATTAGAAGCACTAATCAAATTAGTAAACTTACTATTAAAATTATAAAAATTAGTAATAAAATAAATAAATTACTAAAATATGTTTTGAAATTATAAAAAAAAAATCGTTACAATACTGGTAGGATTTGTTAAGTTACTTAACAGAATTTGTAAGAACAACTAATAAATTTAAAAATTTAAAGCCAAAATTATAAAAATGGCTTTAAAAATTACAAACTACTAATTGGGTTAGTAAAAGTACTGATAAAAATAATAAAATTGCAAACAAAAAATAGTAACAAAATTAGTAAAATTGGTAATAAAAAGCTTATACTTACTAAAAAAAATAATAAAATTACAGATAAAACTAGTAACTCACTGATAAAATTTGTAAAATTAGTAATAAAATTTGTAAAATAATTTACAAAATTAGTAACATTAGAAAAATATTAAAAGTACTTATAAAATTAGCAAATTTAAAAACAAAATTTTCAAATTTGCTAATGAATTACTGGTAAAATTGGTAAAACGTATGAACTGAATTAGTATGACTACTAACAAAATCAGTAAAAATTTTAATGGAGTTACTGATGGAATTTACAAAATTACTGATAACATTAATCACTGATATAATTAGAATGATTACTAATAAAATTATCACAAAAAAATAATTAAAAATAAGTGATAATAAAAATAGCAAAATTATTAACAAAATGATTATACAAATTTCTCATAAAATTATTTAAATTGTTAATAAAATTAGTAAGATTATTTATAATATTAACGAAATTACTTGTAAAATTAGCTTAGTTACTAATATTAGAAAAACCAGCTAAGAAAATTAGTAAAGTTGTTGTAAAAATTAGAGAATTTAGTCTCAATAATGTAAAACTGCTAAAAATTTTATTAAAATTACTGATATAAATAGTAGAATTGCTAATAAAATAAGAAAAATTAATTACGAGATTAATAGGACTGGTATAAGAATTAGTAAAGCTTTTTATAAAATTAATCAAATTATTGATAAATTATTAAATAACTGACAAAATTGGTAAAATTACTGAAAAAATATTAAAATTGCTAATAAATTAAGAACAATTAATAAAAAAAATTATTAGAATTGGTAATAGCATTTGTAAAGCTACTGGAAAGTTACTGATAATATTAGTAAATCACTGATAACGTTGGTAAAATTAATTATATAATTAGTAAAATTATTAAAACAACCAGTAAAATTATTAGCAAAATTTCTGACACAATTAATAGAACTAAAAACAGTAGGTAAATTATGGTTTACAGACCCTATCTCTCATTCCAACGAAGTGAATATAGAAAATAAGACAGATATGTGATAGAAAAAGCAAACTTAAAGGAGACGTAATAAATATAAAAATAGAAAATATAAAATATAAAATATAAAATATAAAATATAAAATATAAAATATAAAATATAAAATATAAAATAAAAATATAAAATATAAAATATAAAATATAAAATATAAAATATAAAATATAAAATATAAAATATAAAATATAAAATATAAAATATAAAATATAAAATATAAAATATAAAATATAAAATATAAAATATAAAATATAAAATATAAAATATAAAATATAAAATATAAAATATAAAATATAAAATATAAAATATAAAATATAAAATATAAAATATAAAATATAAAATATAAAATATAAAATATAAAATATAAAATATAAAATATAAAATATAAAATATAAAATATAAAATATAAAATATAAAATATAAAATAAAAGTATAAAATATAAAATATAAAATATAAAATATAAAATATAAAATATAAAATATAAAATATAAAATATAAAATATAAAATATAAAATATAAAATATAAAAATATAAAATATAAAATATAAAATATAAAATATAAAATATAAAATATAAAATATAAAATATAAAATATAAAATATAAAATATAAAATATAAAATATAAAATATAAAATATAAAATATAAAATATAAAATATAAAATATAAAATATAAAATATAAAATATAAAATATAAAATATAAAATATAAAATATAAAATATAAAATATAAAATATAAAATATAAAATATAAAATATAAAATATAAAATATAAAATATAAAATATAAAATATAAAATATAAAATATAAAATATAAATATAAAATATAAAATATAAAATATAAAAATATAAAATATAAAATATAAATATAAAATATAAAATATAAAATAAAATATAAAATATATAATATAAAATATAAAATATAAAATATAAAATATAAAATATAAAATATAAAATATAAAATATAAAATATAAAATATAAAATATAAAATATAAAATATAAAATATAAAATATAAAATATAAAATATAAAATATAAAATATAAAATATAAAATATAAAATATAAAATATAAAATATAAAATATAAAATATAAATATAAAATATAAAATATAAAATATAAAATATAAAATATAAAATATAAAATATAAAATATAAAATATAAAATATAAAATATAAAATATAAAATATAAAATATAAAATATAAAATATAAAATATAAAATATAAAATATAAAATATAAAATATAAAATATAAAATATAAAATATAAAATATAAAATATAAAATATAAAATATAAAATATAAAATATAAAATATAAAATATAAAATATAAAATATAAAATATAAAATATAAAAATATAAAATATAAAATATAAAATATAAAATATAAAATATAAAATATAAAATATAAAATATAAAATATAAAATATAAAATATAAAATATAAAATATAAAATATAAAATATAAAATATAAAATATAAAATATAAAATATAAAATATAAAATATAAAATATAAAATATAAAATATAAAATATAAAATATAAAATATAAAATATAAAATATAAAATATAAAATATAAAATATAAAATATAAAATATAAAATATAAAATATAAAATATAAAATATAAAATATAAAATATAAAATATAAAATATAAAATATAAAATATAAAATATAAAATATAAAATATAAAATATAAAATATAAAATATAAAATATAAAATATAAAATATAAAATATAAAATATAAAATATAAAAATATAAAATATAAAATATAAAATATAAAATATAAAATATTAAAATATAAAATATAAAATATAAAATATAAAATATAAAATATAAAATATAAAATATAAAATATAAAATATAAATATAAAAATTAAAATATAAAATATAAAATATAAAATATAAAATATAAAATATAAAATATAAAATATAAAATATAAAATATAAAATATAAAATATAAAATATAAAATAAAAATATAAAATATAAAATATAAAATATAAAATATAAAATATAAAATATAAAATATAAAATATAAAATATAAAATATAAAATATAAAATATAAAATATAAAATATAAAATATAAAATATAAAATATAAAATATAAAATATAAAATATAAAATATAAAATATAAAATATAAAATATAAAATATAAAAATATAAAATATAAAATATAAAATATAAAATATAAAATATAAAATATAAAATATAAAATATAATATATAAAATATAAAATATAAAATATAAAATATAAAATATAAATATAAAATATAAAATATAAAATATAAAATATAAAATATAAAATATAAAATATAAAAATATAAAATATAAAATATAAAATATAAAATATAAAATATAAAATATAAAATATAAAATATAAAATATAAAATATAAAATATAAAATATAAAATATAAAATATAAAATATAAAATATAAAATATAAAATATAAATATAAAATATAAAATATAAAATATAAAATATAAAATATAAAATATAAAATATAAAATATAAAATATAAAATAAAATATAAAATATAAATATAAAATATAAAATATAAAATATAAAATATAAAATATAAAATATAAAATATAAAATATAAAATATAAAATATAAAATATAAAATATAAAATATAAAATATAAAATATAAATATAAAATATAAAATATAAAATATAAAATATAAAATATAAAATATAAAATATAAAATATAAAATATAAAATATAAAATATAAAATATAAAATATAAAATATAAAATATAAAATATAAAATATAAAATATAAAATATAAAATATAAAATATAAAATATAAAATATAAAATATAAAATATAAAATATAAAATATAAAATATAAAATATAAAATATAAAATATAAAATATAAAATATAAAATATAAAATATAAAATATAAAATATAAAATATAAAATATAAAATATAAAATATAAAATATAAAAAATATAAAATATAAAATATAAAATATAAAATATAAAATATAAAATATAAAATATAAAATATAAAATATAAAATATAAAATATAAAATATAAAATATAAAATATAAAATATAAAATATAAAATATAAAATATAAAATATAAAATATAAAATATAAAATATAAAATATAAAATATAAAATAAAATATAAAATATAAAATATAAAATATAAAATATAAAATATAAAATATAAAATATAAAATATAAAATATAAAATATAAAATATAAAATATAAAATATAAAATATAAAATATAAATATAAAATATAAAATATAAATATAAAATATAAAATATAAAATATAAAATATAAAATATAAAATATAAAATATAAAATATAAAATATAAAATATAAAATATAAAATATAAAATATAAAATATAAAATATAAAATATAAAATATAAAATATAAAATATAAAATATAAAATATAAAATATAAAATATAAAATATAAAATATAAAATATAAAATATAAAATATAAAATATAAAATATAAAATATAAAATATAAAATATAAAATATAAAATATAAAATATAAAATATAAAATATAAAATATAAAATATAAAATAAAATATAAAATATAAAATATAAAATATAAATATATAATATAAAATATAAAATATAAAATATAAAATATAAAATATAAAATATAAAATATAAAATATAAAATATAAAATATAAAATATAAAATATAAAATATAAAATATAAAATATAAAATATAAAATATAAATATAAAATATAAAATATAAAATATAAAATATAAATATAAAATATAAAATATAAAATATAAAATATAAAATATAAAATATAAAATATAAAATATAAAATATAAAATATAAAATATAAAATATAAAATATAAAATATAAAATATAAAATATAAAATATAAAATATAAAATATAAAATATAAAATATAAAATATAAAATATAAAATATAAAATATAAAATATAAATATAAAATATAAAATATAAAATATAAAATATAAAATATAAAATATAAAATATAAAATATTAAATATAAAATATAAAATATAAAATATAAAATATAAAATATAAAATATAAAATATAAAATATAAAATATAAAATATAAAATATAAAATATAAAATATAAAATATAAAATATAAAATATAAAATATAAAATATAAAATATAAAATATAAAATATAAAATATAAAATATAAAATATAAAAATAAAATATAAAATATAAAATATAAAATATAAAATATAAAATATAAAATATAAATATAAAATATAAAATATAAAATATAAAATATAAAATATAAAATATAAAATATAAAATATAAAATATAAAATATAAAATATAAAATATAAAATATAAAATATAAAATATAAAATATAAAATATAAAATATAAAATATAAAATATAAAATATAAAATATAAAATATAAAATATAAAATATAAAATATAAAATATAAAATATAAAATATAAAATATAAAATATAAAATATAAAATATAAAATATAAAATATAAAATATAAAATATAAAATATGAAATATAAAATATAAAATATAAAATATAAAATATAAAATATAAAATATAAAATATAAAATATAAAATATAAAATATAAAATATAAAATATAAAATATAAAATATAAAATAATTCTATGGCGCATGAATCTCAAATTTAGGGTGATAGAGTAGAGATAGAAAGAAATACCCTGTTTTATCACAATTTTCCACATTTGTTGCAAAGTAACATATACCAACGTTGGTATCACTCGAACAGTATTCTCATGAACTGCGCTATTCTATATATGTTACGCGCAACCTTTGTAATGCTTTTCTGATTCCAAACGGCATTTAATATTTTAGTACTTTGTATGGGAATTTTTCGATTTCGCCCCCCCCCCCTTTATGTCCCTAAGTATTTGAGTGGGCCGCCAAATCCAGTACCACCACCCAGGTGCCTGCAGATATGAAAATGTTCATACCTGAAGATTTATTTATATGGGTACCAGGTCGACAAATGGACCGATGCAAACCACATTTAATAAAGCTACTTATTTTTTGCAAAAACAAATACGACCACAAAATTTGACAAAAACCTGTGGAATATTTTTGTTTTTCTTAAGTTTAAGTGAAAATCGGGAAGCAGCTGTATATGGGGCCTTTGACTCAGAATGATTAATGGATAAAATACACACACACACACGAATTTTAGGGCAATTTAAGTCTATCACATAGAGATCATTTGTATTGAGACATGGTCTGACTAGGATTCGATTTTCACCAATTTTTCAAGAGGAGCATATTTCATCAAAATATATTCATATGTGAAAACTGTAATTTGATTACAAGATCTACAAGGACACACAGGCGGACAGACAGACGGACGAACGGACGGACAGACGTACATTGCTAAATCGACAGGAAGCCAACTACACACATATGTCGTTCAGGAGGCTAAACATCTATCATTCCATATCCCAATACTTTTTGCCCTTATATCTTAACTATTGTTTAACAGACATTGTCAACTAACTTTCATAACATATAAATAGTTAATCGGCAAAGAGGAAACAAAAAACAACAACCTCAGCAACATATGTGCTGAAGATGAAGAATAGATTTTACAATAAAAACCTACAAGGAAACCAAAATAGAAAAACTAATAATATGACAAAAAAAAACTTTGCTTTTCTTACCTGCAAACTTTTGCAAAAGTGTAGAAAATATACTGAAATAAAATGTTGAAATAAAAACCACGTTTGTGGTGAGAAACTTAAACTCTACTTATTTGATTTTTTCCAACTTTTTTTTTCATCTGCTTCACATATTGCGGTTAACTCCCAAACGATGATCAAGCCCAAAAGATTATAACGAGAGCTGAAAAACAAAACTTACATGCATACATGTACAATTGTATGTTGTCATTATAGTTTTAGTGTTTTTCTGTTTTTTTTTTTTTTCAAAGAGTAGGCGGATAATATTTAATGTTTTCTAATGGAAAAACTTTGTAAAATTGTTTGTTAGTTTTATAAAGGGGTGGCTTGGCACAAAGGATTAAGTTAAGTTATTTGAAATGATTGCCTGTTTACTTGCCATATGCATGCAGTTTCGCAGTAACTGACACACACGCATTGAGATATTTATAAACCGATTTAAAAAAGATAAACCATTCCATTGGGTATTTCTTCTTCTCCAATGGTTTAATAACAACTATAATTTTTAAGTTCTTTTAAAACTTTCATGTTGCATGAGTTTTCTTTTGCTGTTGCTGCTGCTGCTGCAACCCCTTTTTCCTAAGAATTGTCAATGTTACGATCTTAAAGCAAATACTTAAAGTAGTACGAATACCATGAAAAGGAAAAATAAAGAGAAAAAAGCCCAGGAAACAAACAGTACTGTTGTTGTTTGTAGGCTAAATGGACTAAAATATTAACTACTAATTAAATTAATTTAAACCCATGTCATCCCAGTGGATGCAATATTTTAGATACACTAAAGCCTTGATTTAAATTTAGAAAATAAAAACATAAGAACAGGTTATAAAAGTCTGAATAATTAAACCCAAAATAAGAGATCACAGACCGCACTTAATGTATTCAAAACAAGAGGTTAGTGTCCATACTTAGCAAAGGCACATGAGTAACATTTGTTTGTTCGTAACTAAGCTACATTAACAGCTACGTTCTTATGTTTCCTAAAGCCACAAATATAGACTAAAATCTTAACTTATAGCCACATAAATAGATTTAAATCTTAACTCAATAAAATGCAACAAAAAACCTCAAAGCTGCTACGTTAAGAAGACACAAACTTGACCCTATGAATCCTTAACTAAGCAAAATAATCGGAGTAAATAAATAAACCCATTAGAAAGAATTCAATGTCAGCACTTCAAATCCGAGAGAAGTAAAAATTAGAAATTTACAAAGCACGATTAGAAGTCAATTTTTGGCAATGCCACCATTAGACCTTAGTCCGCGATAATATCCAAAAATTCATTACTTTATAAAGTTCATAAAAATTCATGACTTATGATTACAGTTAAGTACTTATGAGTTAATAAAGTTGACATTTTGACTTGACACATCCACGATTAGATTTAACCACTCATATCCTAGCAAGGCCTTGAGTTTCTTTCAATAATTCACGATTAGAGACAGGAATTGAAGACTAAATAGCTCAGCGATTACATTAAACTATTTAGTAAACCACGAGTGCCGGACTTTATAAAGCCGCATTAGAGGTAAGAATTCAGGACTTACTAAAGTGCGATTGAACTTAATAAAGACATGATAAGACTTAAGTTAAAAAGGTTAGAGATAAGACTTCAGAACTTAAAAAAGCCAAGATTAGAGATAAGAATTCAGGGCGTATAGAATCTGAGAATAAAGGAAATAATTCAGGACTTAAACCACCCAAGATTAGAGGAAATAATTCTGGATCACAAGAGTCACAGTTAAAGAACATAATTCAGGAGTTGAAAAAAGCCAAGATTAGATGCAAGAATTCAGGACTTAAAAACGCCAAGATTAGAGGTGAGAATTCAGGAAAAATTCAGGACAAAAAAAGACATGTTTAGGCAATAAGTCAGGACTTATGAAAGTCACGATTAGAGGTAAGAAGGCAATAAGTCAGGACTTATGAAAGTCACGATTAGAGGTAAGAAATCAGGTATTTAAAAAGCCAAGATTAGAGATTCAGCAAATCAAAGAAGCTAAGATTAGAGGAGAAATTCAGGACTAAAATAAAAAGCCATGATTAAAGGAAGTGTTCAAGAATAAAAATAGCCAAGATTAGAGGAAAGAATTCACACACTTATAGTTAGATACTGATAAAATTAGTAAAAATACAGATAAAACTAATAAACCATATAATAAGATTAATAAAATTACCAACAAAATTTTTGAAATTATGAAAATTAGTAAAATTACTAACAAATTTTTAAAAATTGCTAACAAAATTAGCAAAATTACTTATAAAATTAATACAAAGTACTAATTATATTAGTAAGATTACTAACAAAATCATTACAAGTTTTAATGGCATTACTGTTCGAATTATTAAAATTATTGATAAAACTATTTAATCACTGATAGAATTAGTAAAATTATTAATAAAATTATCATAAAATTAAGTAATAAAATTATTAGCATTACCGATAAATAAAAAATAACAAAACGATGGACAAAATTATTAGAAGCACAAATCAAATTAGTAAAATTACTAATAAAATTATAAAAATTAGTACTAAAATAAATAAATTACTAAAATATGTCTTGAAATTATCAAAAAAAATCATTACAATACTGGTAGGATTTGTTAAGTTACTTAACAAAATTTGTAAGAACAACTAATAAATTTAAAAATTCAGGACTAAAATAAGCCATGATTAGAGTTGAGAATAAAGGAATTAAAGAGCGAGGATTATAGGTAAGAAATCAGCACATAAAAAGCCATGATTAGAGGAAGAGTTCAAGAATAAAAATAACCAAGATTAGAGGAAAGAATTCACAGATTTAAAAAATCCTATATGGATGGAGTGGTAAGAATTCAAGACTTAAAGAAGTAAATAGTGGAGGCTACAATTCAAGACTTAAAGTAGCCAAGATTAGAAGAAATTCTGGACTTAAAGAAGCCGAGATTGGAGGTAAGAATTCAGGAAAATTAAAGAAGCCAAGATTGAAGCGAACAACACTAGACTTAAAAGGCAAGATTAGAGGTAAGAATTCAGGACATCAAAAGCCAAGATTAAAGGAAACTGTCATGGAAAACGGAAACCAAGGTTAGAATTCAAGACATAAGAAAGTTATATTAGAGGTAATAAAGCCAAGTCCATAGATAAAAACTCAGGACTTAAAAAATCAAGATAAGAGAAAATAATTCCAGACTTAAAGAAACTGCAATTAAAGGTTAGAATTCAAACTTTAACGAAGCTGTATTTGAACTTCAGTAAAAATCGATTAGAGATAAGAGTTCATGTACTAAAGCCACGATTATATTTCAGTAAAACACGATTAGAGAAAAAAATGGATGACTTCCAAAATTCACGACTTCAATAAACCGTGAGTAGAGGGCAGAGTTGGGGACTAAATAAATCCGCTGTTAAACCCCACAAACACGCGATAAGAGTTAAGAGCTATTAAAACCGCGATTTGATTAAACAATTTTATAAACAGGGATTAAAAGTAAGAACTCAATAAACTTAATAAAGCCGCGCTTGGAGTTCAACAAACAACGATTTGAGGTAAAAATTCAGGATTTAGTTAACCTATGAATAGACTTCAGTAAATCACATTTAGAGCTAAAGATCTAGCAAAGACCTAATTACACTAAAGTTAACCACGATTTGTAAGGACTGATGGAAACCGATTAGAGGCAAGAATTGAAGATTTTATAAAATTGCGACTGTATTTCAATATAACATGATTTGAGGTAAGACTTCAAAATTTAGTAAAGTCGATATTAGACAATAGATCAGAATTTAGTTTGCTTGCACATCGAACCATTTTTTTTTTTTAACTTCGTTTGTTTTCCTATGGTTACTGGTACATAATATCTATAATATTAATAGGCAAGGCGATTTCTTGTGACCGATAAAAAATTTTTAGGTACCGGCTTTAAATTAATTTTACTCCAAAAAAATATTTCAAATGGTTCATATCTATAAATATGGTGCATAGCTAAAAATAAGAACCTCTCAAATGGGATATTTTCTATCAAAATCGCTTGGTAATTGAAGGTTTAAAATAGGTCACAAGAAATCGCCTTGCCTATTAGTATTATAGACTTTGTTAAATGTAATGCTTTCAGAGGAAGTAAGATTATGAAATGAAAAACATTTAATGCTCTTTTGCCCTTTTTCGTCTCTAATTTCTGACGATTATTATCTAGTTCATATGTAATATGTATTGTCGGACGGCTCATTTAATTTCGGAATATTTTTTTTTAATTTTTTTAAAACTTATATTTGAATTATGTCATATCAGTACCCTGATGACATGACAAATATTATAATTTAGGTATTACCCTACTGACATGACATAATATCATTATCAAATTAATGAGAATAATCTTTGCAATTAAAACGAATTATCGAACTAAACAAAAACTAACTTTCAAAATTATGTCCTTGAATATTCTTAAGAATTTTCTGTGAATATTTTTCTTTCAAAGAAAGACATACTTACAGTCTATGCTTTCAACGATAAGAAAGTAGAAACTTTTCGAAAGACTTTTCGTTTGGAAAATAAATATTTATGGGCCACAGCTACTGATAGCAAAGAAATAGAGGCGAAGAAATCAAAGTATAAATCAATAAAGAAAAACTGAGTAGTAATAAATAATCGGTTCAAATCCTTATTTAAACTGCAGGAAATCCAGACTTCCTTGAGTTAGGTTACAAACGCTTTAAAAATCCTAATATGCTTTTCGATTTACATTTTTTAAAAGGTAATAAAAATTATTTTAATTTTGCCTACTGCCTAGAAATGTTTATTTCTTTATTTTGAATTTTGACAAAATTCTGTTTTTGTTTGTCTTATTTCATTTCAAAGGACTCAATTCATAAAAAAAAGAACTTCATTCTTTGTTCAAGTGTTTTAAGTGGTTTTATAGTTTTGTTTTGGTTTATTTTTTAACTTTTTTGTTCTTGAATAAATACTTTTTAATACCAATGCTTTGTTTTTTCTTTTCAATACACTTTTCAACAAATCAATGTTTTAAGTTGTTTTTTTTTTTGTCAATTGTTGTTTTCTTCTTTCAAAAGAACATTATGGCTTAAAACGGAATATGTACATATACTGTACATTGCACAAGCCGAAGGCAGCTAAAATAGGTTAAGTATATAATGAATGTATTTGTAAGAACTTACTTACTTACTTAAGAGAAATATACAAAAATTCTAGAATATCAAAAATAAAATTGAAATTTGCATAAAAACAGTTTTGTTTATTTGCTATTTGCAGCTTAAGGATTAATAGAGATTTTTCTTTCTTTTTCAATCGTTTTTTGTGTTTTAGTAAGAGACATTTAATGGCTTTTAATATAGCAAAGTAGAAACGAAAGAAAAAAGTCTGCCTGTAAATCATCAGTAAGACAGACAACACATGCAATCCATATGAAAAAGCCTAGTCAAGTAAAAATGAGATTATTTTAGTTTTGAAGAAAATAATTTTTTAAGTGTTTTGCAATGAAATGATTGATCAGAAATAAACCATAGGAAAAGTTTAGGTAAAGGGAGTTTATTAAGTTTATTGAAATCTGTTATGCTGTATTTTGGCAGTAATTCTATGGCTCAATAAGACTACAATTTTAAGCACAATTCATTTTTAACTAAACCCTTTACACAAGTACACAGTTTGTCATTCAGACTGTAATAATTAGAAGAAGGAAATATAGGCCCCATTAAATATATATATATATATATATATATATATATATATATATTCTTGATCCTTATAACAAGCGGAGTTGATATACAAGGGCAGTCTCAAAAGTATGGATGGCGGCAGTAGTAAAGTGGCAACCTTATGAAACATATGTTTTTAATTTCAAGGTGCCACGTTGTTGGCTATTTATACCCTAAACCACACTATGAGGTCGGTATATAATGACTTTGTGCTGATGTTTATAACTACCAAAAATAGTTGACCTCCTATTAAACCTGTGCGTCAGTGTGTTCATATTAACTTTGTAATCAAAGTACAGGTCGCAAATATAAATGTATTTTGATTAAATTTAGAATATGATCTTATATCGGCCGTAGAATGAACGCTGTTAAAATTGGCGGTTTATGTTCACACCTAGACCTCATACAAATGACCCCTGTGAGATCGACTTAAATTACCATAATATCTTAATTATCATATAGATCTCGGTAAAATTGGGTCTGTGTATGTTTATTACATCCGCTTATCAGTAGTCCAAAAATAAACCATATAGGGCAATTCTTAATCAGAGCTCCCATATGAAACTGATTCTCTCTCTTGATAGATTTATCAAAAACGAAAAATATTGCACAGATTTTGACTATAAATTTCGTAATTGTTATGCAATTCAATACTTTCCTTTGAAAGGTCTCAGTCAAATCAATATTAAAACCGAGTTAAATTCTAATTGGTCGCAGCGTAGGAGGAGATAACAGTCAACCCGAAGACATCGTAGATTCTACTTTGGACGAAACTACTCATTTGTTTACGACCATAAAATATTGGGTAGCAGACTTTAAAAGAGGCCGTGCGAGCTGCCAAGATGAATCCACAAGGGGTTCAGAAAATTAACAAAATGGTATTGAATGATCGTCGGCGGAACTTGCGTGAGCTAGCTGAAATGACAAGCTTTTCATCGCGTTTAGTCACAATAGATAAAAAGTATCCTGAAGATGTGTCAATAGAGTGTTGGCGATGTTTACCACAATAAAGTCGAGTTTTTACGTCGATTCATAACCATGTATAAGTCATGGGTCCACCATTTCACCATGTCAATTAATGTAAGAAGTATTTCCTCGCTAAATAAATTTAATAAATTTAAATCTGAAATATGTAGAATGTCAGTTATTCCCGAAATTATAGCAGTTCAGGAAACTTGTTTTGATAAAAAGTGTGTTGGTCTATACTCAATTGACGGTTATGATGTTATACATTGTTGCAGAAGCGATTGTTACGGTGGAACTTCGGTATATATTAGTAAGCAAATCAAATACAATCTACTTTTTTCTTGGAGCAACGATATTCTGGATCTTATATGCATATCGTTGCCTGATGTTTTAATAGATAATAAACCAATGGTAATTACGTCACTCTACAGATCACAAAAATGCTCTATCGAATCGTTTACTAGAATACTAGATACTTTACTTTTAAATGTTCAAAACTCTCCATGTTTTTTTATTGGCGATTTTAACATAAATTTAATTTGTTTTGATAACCATAGGCGTTGCTTGATGGACACATTCGCCGAGTTTAATTTCGTTTCTTGTCATAATCTCGTAACAAAACCGGAAAGTGAATCTTGTATTGACTGTGTATTTAGTAACTTTTTAAATTCCATATCAGTAAACTCAGTCCAGAGTTCATTATCCGATCACAACTTTATATTTTGCCGTATTGAAATGAGCTTTTGTCACCGTGAGATGATTATTGGAAATAAAAATTGGATAGACTTTACAAAATATGGGTCATATATAGATGATAACATGACTCAAGCTAATTTTAGCGGATCTGAACAACAATGTGAAATCTTATTAATACTCTGTCATTAGCGGCTTTACAAAGCACTGAAACAAAAACTAAGCTAATCAATATAAGACAGAAAATAAACCCTTGGGTGTCTGAAGAATTAATATCGTACAAAAATAAATTGTTAAAAGCAAGGAGGAAAAATAAGCAAAACAAATTTATTGCAAACAGCCTCAAACGAATAAGTAAAATTATCAAATATTGCAACAAACAATTAATGAATAATTATTACTCTTATAATATAGAATTGTGTAAGGGTGATCCTAAGAAAAACTGGAAATTTTTAAATAAAAAAATTGGGATAAAGAAGAATCTATATTCTTCTATGGGGTTATTGACCAATGATGATACCGTGGTTACCTTAGATAGCGAAAAAGCTTCTATTTTCAATACTTTTTTTTATGATTCCGTTCGGGATATGCGCGCAGGTATACCTCAAAATGATAATGATGACATCAATATGTTTCGCACAATGTCTCATGTAAGTTCAAGATTTGTTCTAGAAGCCACAGAAAAAGAAAAAATTGATCACTTCTTGGATTGCTTAGAAATAAATAAAAGTCCCGGTTGTGACAACATTACACCTAAAATGTTATTAGTACGAAAAGCAGCTGTGTCAGAAGAAATAACAAACATATTTAAAAAATGATAGAGGAAATGAGATATCCAAATGTACTAAAGGTGCCCAAATTATGCCAATACCTAAAGGTATTCGAAGTAATAAAGAGGAGAATTATCGTCTGATTTCAGTTCTTTCAATCGTTGATAAGATATTGGAGAAAGTTTTGTTTGAGCAATTATCAAGTTACCTTGAGATAAATAACATTTTGTTTGATCGACAATTCGGTTTTAAAAAAGGCACTGGAACTGAAGAAGCTGTTGTAAATGTTGTGGAGTATGTTTGTAGCGGACTTGATGCAGGTTTTAAAGGAGTTGCAGGTGTTTTTTTTTTGATCTATCGAAAGCGTTTGACTTGGTTGATCGCGATATACTAGTAAAGAAACTAGATTTCATTGGTTTTTCACAAAATGCTGTTGAATTTTTTAAAGATTATTTAAGAAATCGAAGACAATTTGTTCAAGTTGGTGAATCGAAAAGTGGCATGCTTGATGTGTTATGTGGTGTCCCACAGGGCAGCGTCCTCGGCCCACTGTTGTTTAAAATTTATATAAATGATATGAAAAATATAAAGTTTTATGGAAAACTACTTATGTTTATAATTTATACAATTATAAACATGAAAAAGTATTGCAAACACAGATCGAATATGACGCCTCTATTTTGTCCGAATTTCTGAGGATTAACAAACTGTTTTTAAATTCAGGAAAAACTAAATTTATAAAGTTTAAGCCATATATTTCAAGGAACGATGAAGTTATGAGAGTGCACATTGGTGATAATTTGATAAATGAGTCAGAGAGTGTTAAATATTTAGGAATTAATCTATGTCACAATCTTATATGGGAAAATCACATTAATCAGCTGAAATCGAAAATATCATCTGGAATTGGTATTTTGCATAAATTTAGAAACAAATTGAATCCTGAAACGAAAATTTTACTCTACAATTCTTTAATTCACTCACACTTAACATATCTCCCAATGATCTATGCCTCTAAATCTAGCTCAGTAATAAAATCGCTTCAATCAGCACAGAATAAAGCTTTGAAGATCGTGTTTAATCTGCCGTTAACATACACTACAGTTAACTTATTTAAAAATTTTGCAAAAACTATACTTCCAATACGAAGGTTATATAAACAACAAATTTTAATTTAAGTTTTTAAATATATTAAAGAATATGGATCTCACAATATACAGTTTCATCAAAATCTCTTACACAGTCAGAGAATAACAAGACATGCGACGGATCTGAATGTAGCGAGATGTCGCCTCGAGTTGACTAAACAACGAGTTACTTTCGCTGGTGCTAACGAGTATAACCAATTACCTGACAACCTTAAAAATATTTTTATGCTGTCAACTTTTAAAGGAAGTATAAAACAGTACTTGCTTAATAACGTCGAAATACTTCTTATAAATTAACTTAAAAATGTAAATATGTACATTAGGGTGGCCCTTCGTTATATGGGGCAAAAAAAAAGTGTTAAAAGTAAGGGTCTTACCCCCCAGAAATATGTGAATGGCCAAAAAACTGGGAAATACGAAGTTTTGGGCCAATCGAAAGATGTTTAGAGGTCGCTCAAAGCGATTGAAAATTATATGGTGAAAAAATGAATTTTTTTCAGTTTTTGGTAAATTTGATGAATATTAGAAACATTTTTGTTCTACATGAAAAATTATTCGATATAAAGAGACAATTATCTATTCAAAAAGGTATAAAAGTTTTAATTCGGTTTAGAACCAGCCCAGTAATAAATAATACCCCAGACCACTAAAGTGTAAATTATTACTTCCCCGAGAAATTCGAGGACACATCATAAATATTTTTTAAATTAATTACTACGATATAATTTTTTTACTTAAAACAGTCAAGGTTATGAGATATGGAATAAGATTTTTTTATTAGATGTCGTAAACCTGTCCTAAGATGATGTCACAAGCGAAGAAAATTTTTGGGATGTTTTTGAAATCTCCAATTTCGAACTTCAAAAATTTTTCTTCAACAAAATCGAGAAAATTGGGGAAAAAAGTTCATAGAATTGTTAAATATATCTTATGTTATTAAAATAAAAAAAAAAATAAAAATATCCCCCGACACACTTGAGTATGGCAATCATTTGATTTTTTCGGATTTCGAAAAAACTGTGTTTTTTGGTAATAACACGGCTTAGTTGCTGTCATAAAATATTTAAAATTGAAAATTAGCTACTTCTGTAATGTTAGTTGTTTTGTTTTATCATCGTTACTCAAGGTTGCCAAAAAAAACTTTTTGGACATCATTAACCCATGCAGACCTGCGGCCCAAAATGACCCCAATTTTTTTTTTTTAATTTACAAAAGAAGTAAGTTTTTTGCTTACTACTAATTAATTTTAGGAAATGCGATATGAAATATTATGAAATATTATGTTTATTTATTTTACATATTTACATATTTACATATTTTACATATTTTACATATTTACATATTTTATTTATTTACAGAAGAGTGAATTATTTTTGTAACAATTGTTTTTGTTAAAACAAATACTTTATTGTGACTAGGGTGTTAAGAATATGAAATGTGAAATTTGTTCTCTTCATTAAGGTGTAGTTAAAGATGATTTAGTGTGCGATTGAAATTGTTTTCTGTATTCACTTACGACTTGTAATAAGTATTGCTTTTCTTTTTCATTCTTTGTTAAGATATTGTTATACTCTTCAATCAATTTAACGCCGCGTTCTGCTGTATCATTTACCACCTTAATATTTGAAACAATATCGATTCCGGTTTTATAAGTTTCAGTATCATCCCAGTACAAAGGATCTACATTTAAAAATTGGAAGGAAATTCCAAAACGGGAAAAAAACTTAATTGTGTTTACTGTAACAAAATCATAAAGTTCTTTTTCTATAAACTGATTGATTTCGCTGGGTTTCACCAGTACACGTTTAACACTTTCTACATCTTCATCGCAGCTATCAATATTTTTAATTTTTTCAGCAATTTTTTTTTCATGTCAATAGAAACGCTATTATCGAACAATGCCATTGCAACACATTCATCTGATAGATACCATAAATGGTTTACAATTTTTTTTATTCCAATATCGGCTATTTTTTTATTTACATTTCTGTACTCGTAAATTTCTTTGATAAAAGATAAATCTTGATAAGGCGCTTTGGATGGAATAACACAATTAAACCAGAGCTTAACATAAAACTTTAAAATAAAAGCGCATATATCTGCAAGTGTTTTCGCTTCATATTCTGTTAGCTTGAATTCTGATCGAAACAAATAAATTTTTAAGCAATATAACGCTTTTGACATCCAGCGTGCATGATGAGTGGGACCAGGAATACGGAATTTAATATTCTCGCTTGTTCCTAAGCATATAGTTGTCAATTCCAATAGTTCTCTGTAGTCATCTCTAACTATATCCTTTTTTAACTCTTTTTTGGGGTCATTTTGGGCCGCAGGTCTGCATGGGTTAATGATGTCCAAAAAGTTTTTTTTGGCAACCTTGAGTAACGATGATAAAACAAAACAACTAACATTACAGAAGTAGCTAATTTTCAATTTTAAATATTTTATGACAGCAACTAAGCCGTGTTATTACCAAAAAACACAGTTTTTTCGAAATCCGAAAAAATCAAATGGTTGCCATACTCAAGTGTGTCGGGGGATATTTTTATTTTTTTTTTATTTTAATAACATAAGATATATTTAACAATTCTATGAACTTTTTTCCCCAATTTTCTCGATTTTGTTGAAGAAAAATTTTTGAAGTTCGAAATTGGAGATTTCAAAAACATCCCAAAAATTTTCTTCGCATGTGACATCATCTTAGGACAGGTTTACGACATCTAATAAAAAAATCTTATTCCATATCTCATAACCTTGAGTGTTTTAAGTAAAAAAATTATATCGTAGTAATTAATTTAAAAAATATTTATGATGTGTCCTCGAATTTCTCGGGGAAGTAATAATTTACACTTTAGTGGTCTGGGGTATTATTTATTACTGGGCTGGTTCTAAACCGAATTAAAACTTTTATACCTTTTTGAATAGATAATTGTCTCTTTATATCGAATAATTTTTCATGTAGAACAAAAATGTTTCTAATATTCATAAAATTTACCAAAAACTGAAAAAAATTCATTTTTTCACCATATAAACACATTTTCAATTTTCAATCGCTTTGAGCGACCTCTAAACATCTTTCGATTGGCCCAAAACTTCGTATTTCCCAGTTTTTTGGCCATTCACATATTTCTGGGGGGTAAGACCCTTACTTTTAACACTTTTTTTTTTAAGGGCCACCTTAATGTACATATTTTTTATTTTATATATTTTTTTTTCTTTTTTTATATTCATATGTAATGTATTGTTAAATTTTTAATTTAAATTATACAGTGTAATATATTTATTGTTGCCTACTTTTTTTTAGCCTCTATAAAGCCGTAATGGGCGCTGAGGCAAAATTTTAAATTTTTGTTAAATGAAATTGAAATAAAGCATTAAAAAAAAAAAAAACACAGGAACAGTCAAAATAATGGACTTAAATTGGGGGATCATGTTGAAAGTAAGCGAAGCCAATTCTATCTCTAGGCAAGGTTAAGGTATCTATTTTTTGGGATACGCTTGGGATAATCTCTTTTGATTATTTTTGAAAATGAAGAACAATTAATGGCCAGTATTAAGCTATGTTCTTGAAGCGGTGAAGTGATGAAATTAAGAGAAAGAGGCCGCAATGGACGAAAAAGGAAGAGTTGTTTTATCCAGACAATGACGAATTGCTTCAACACGCATCTTGTTCGCCAGCTTTCGGTCTCCCAGATTATATTCTACTTCCGAACTTGAAAAAATGGCTAGGTAGTAAAAGATTTGGGAAGATTTGCGGTTGATGGCTATTATACACCTTTTGCTAGATATTTTTAATGAGTACTGAAAAAGTGAGTAGATTTGAATCATGATTCATTATTTCTTGTTCTCGTAATTAATGAAATGTAGTCAAACCTTATATCCACTCTCAAGTTTAAGGTACTCATCATACTCTTACCTAACAATATTTATGAAGTTGTTGATTTAGATGTTTCTTCACTAAATTTGAAGAAATGATGCAAAATAAGTATGATTCAAATATGAATATTAAATTACTCATTGTGAGGTTATGCGTTTGATCTGTTGTGATACTGTGGTAAATACACATTTATAATACACATTTATAATATATGTACATATTATTGAACATGGATGACTAAAATGAATCTTATCAATTGCAATTATTATAAGTATTTGCCAAAAATTATATATCAAACTGATGCGATTTATGAACCAATTAGCTTTTTGATGGTATGAGTATAATGTCGACTTCGGATACATATTTATTGCTAGTTCTACTTATAAATCAACGTTAATGTGAATATGAGTACATCAAAGTAGTTGAATTTCAATGATCTCTACTCACTTATACTTAAAATTACATGAGTGACTATGAGTAGCGAAACAACGATTTATTGTTGATCTCTCGGTCTTACTATAAACAGAGTATCGAAGCTATTGAATATGGCTGAGAAAAGATTTTCGAGCTAAAAGAAGATTATGTTGGTGTGTTAGGCTCTACTTTTAGAATGAACATATCTATCTGTATGCTATAGATTAATCAGGGCTTTTACACTGGTGCTTTAATGTTCTTATATGAAAGCTTTTAAGCTTTAGTTGTGTCATCCTAAATAATCTAAACTAACATTTAATGTATCGCCGCACAGTGGATCATTTGACGAGAAGGCGGTCAAAAATCTATAACTTTTGATTGGATTAGAATTTTTATATGCGGTTTTTTTTTTGTTTGGTATGTGAGACTTTAGCCTTTAAGTTTTGCTATAAAGTGTAATTCTCGACTGAAAATAAAAAAAGTTACGGAGGGTTTAAAATACATTTTCATTTGTAGTTGAATTTTAGTACAAAAGTGAAGTGTTAAAAGGTAATATAATGTCTTATTTTTTCAGTTAATTTTACAACTAATACTTTTTAACAATTTTTTAAGTTAATTTTTTTCAGAAAATGCCAAACTTTGGCCCCCGTAAACTTTTTAGTCCTAATGTGCACAAGGGCCAAAGGTTGTTTTTTTTTTTTTTTTTTTGAAAGATCCCGAGTTAAGATATAATTTATTAAGCAGCGAACGTTAAAGTTATCTTATATTGGTTCAAGATAGAGAAGTTTCAATGAAAAACTCGTATGTTTTTGCTTTAGTTAAATTTTTTTTTTTTTATTGTCTTTTTAAATATTTTTATATCAATTTTTATGGTAAATTTATGAAATATAACAATTTTTATTGTAAATTTACAAAATATATAAATTTTTAAATCAAGAACATTTTTTAACTATATAAAAAAAAGTGTAACTTATTGTTAGTGTAATGAAAAAGTACTTTAAATCAACCAATTTTAGTAAAAATTTCTTCTAAATAGCCTTGATTTTCATCTTCTAGAAGTTGTTTAGCTTCTTCGTCTAATTCAATAGAGGTAGTTTTCCATTTTTGACGAATGTTGGACATATATGGATCTGAAGTGCACAGCCAAATAGTGATAAGGTCTTCATTAGTACAACATCAGGACATTTTCCTTGTGTTGTGCTCGCGAAAGAATCTGTAGTCTTTGTTCCTTTTTTCTTGCGCTTCTTCAGATAGATCTCCTATTGGTAGCATATTGTTTTGAATTATTTGTTCCCCATGGTACAAAATTTTATGAACTGTGGATGGCATATATCTCCAAGAGTATTTTTCATTAAAAAGTATAGCTGTTTTATTGGCTTACTCTCCAAATTTTTTATACCCTATACCACTATGTGGTTTGGGTATAATGACTTTGTGCTGCTGTTTGTAACAACCAAAAATATTTGACCTAGACCCATCTTTAATTATACCGATCGAATCAGAATCACTTTCTGAGTTGATTTAACAATGTCCGTCCGTCCGTCCGTCCGTCGGTCCGTCTGTGTGTCCATGTAAAGTTTGTAATCAAACTGCAGGTCGCAAATATGAATATATTTTGATGAAAATTGGTATATAAGCTGTCATCGGCCATAGGATGAACGCTATTGAAATTGGTGAGAATCGGTCCATGTCCAGACCTAGCCCCCATACAAATTACCCATATGAAATCGACATAAATTGCCATAAGATCCAAATTGTCATATATATCTTACTCAAATTGGGTTTGTATGCATTCATTATATCCATTAATGAGTAGTCCAAAAATTATCCCTTTGACCCCATATAGAGCTGCTTCCCGATCTTCACTTAAATCTATTAAAAAACAAAAATATTGCACTGATTCTTCTCAAATTTTGTTTGTATATATTTTTGCAAAATACAAGAGACTTTACCAAACATGATCAGGATCGGTCCATTTTTGGACCTAGTCCCTTTATAGATATAGCATCCGATATGAACTTTTTCAATAAGAATCCCACTCAAATTTAGTTTTTGCTTATTTTCAATGTCCAGTTAGTTGGGCATAAGAGATAGGGTTTCTAAACGCATGGTATAGGGTATCGTATAGTCGGTCTAGACCGACTATAATTTTCTTACTTGTTTGCATTTATCTTTCTGCTGCATGCTAGAACTTGTAATATGATTTTGAATCGTCTTATTAATTCATGCTCTACACCTGTGATAGATGCTGCAGTTTCCGGATCGGGAAAAAATCTCCTTGCAGTATTTCCATCATTTGTGTTTCCTTCCCCTTGTTTTGGTTGGTCGATTACGAGGCCTAGCTGTAGATATTTCTGCTGAATTTGTTTTTTTTTTGCTTTCTTTTTTCTTAATTTTCTTTGTTTTTTCTCACTGTTTCGCCTAACGGACCAAATTCCAAATCATAACCCAATTTAAGAATATGCTCCATGAAAAGTATTCTAGCATGAAGAGGGGACATTCCAAATTCGTAGGCTTCCTTAAAACTATCTTCTGGTGGGGGTTGGCTTAATTGTCTTGATGTCTTTTGGCATATAATGCAGCTTGACGTTGACTTTGTTCCAGTTAAAGCTTGTGCAACTTTTCCATCAATCATTGTGAGACACATTTTAAAATGTACTTCAATGTCTTGGTCATCAAATTTAAATATTACTGGTTGAAGTTCCTTAATTTCATCTTTTATTTTTTGAACTTCTTCAGTTATGACATCTTTGGTTTCCTTTTTGAATGCAAATTTTATTGGTCTTCTATACTTTGTTGAAGAAGGAATTTAATTTTTCCGTATATCAATTTCTGTTGCTCTACCAGTTAACGGCTCTCAGACGCCATACCATTTTGTTAAGCGCAATGGAACGAAAGATACCATAAATAAATTAGCATCTGATGAATTCGGCATTAAATCACATTCCCATTTAGAAATTAAAGTAATGCTGCCATTACCAATTTTTTTTAAATGATCAGTATCAAGCGTATTTAGCAATCGTTCTGCAGTATGTTCAAGGAGAACTTGCAATTTTATTTCTGCTGATGTTGAAGTGACACTAATAGCAGATTGTGAAGGTAAGCATTCTTTTTTGGCAGAAACTAAATCTCGATACTCTGGAAAAATCCCACAATTCTTTTCATTGGTTCGCTTCCGCAATTCCTTATATTGATTTTTGGTCAATTTCAAATCCAAAAATAGGGCGAACGCTTCTTCCGGCGTAAATTTCTTATCTTCAATTGGTGTAGTAATGCTTTTCAAAATCCTCTTTGTGCCTTGGGCTCGCTTCTACTATTTTTTCAATTATTTCAATTTTATTTTTTTTATTTTGAGTTGGTTGAATTTGGTGCAAAACGGAATCCTTAATAATTCTTTGAGAAATTTCTTCATTGATATTTTCCAGCTTGCGCCTTCGAGATCTTTCACTACATCCGTCAATTGGTTTTGCTGGTCGACCCTTTTTTCCACTTTCGTTGGCAGTTGTAGATGCACTCTCAAAAATAAGTTCCGTTTTTAACCAGTCTTGGTAACGTTTGTCCATCTTTGCCTTGCTATGAGAGCATTCAATGTACCGTCTTTTCAAATTCAATGTAAAATTAGTAATTTTTCCTTTGTGCATTTCAATGTCTTCTAGGTTACAATTCGTAAAGAAGTCGTTGCTCACTATGTGCAAAATTACAGCGTCTACATCATTTCGTTGAAAATAAATATCTGCCAGATATCTGTAACAGTACTTAGCCATTGCACAAATTGTAATGAATAATAATTGTGGAAACATTATTATAAATACTCTTTCTTGCAATTATGTAAAACAAAATTTTTTATCTTTTATTACCATTTTTAGAAGCTTAAAAAACTCACACCCTAACCCCTTTTAAAAGGTGAAGCATACCTGCTCATATCTTAAAGGGCTATGTCGCAATAGCTTTTTTTACCATTTACCTGTTATTTAAATAGTTTCCCATTTTGTCAGGTATTTAAACTATATAACTCTAATTCAGACTATTAATGTTTTTGAAAGCGCATTATAACTCAACCTTTTTTTATAAGTATACAACAACTCCTGACAACTCTACCGACACGCCAAAAAATACACCGCGGTGCACCGGTACGACCAACTTTTGTATTCATAACACTCAGACGGACGGACGGACATCGTTTAATCGACTCAGAAAGTGTTTTTGAGTTGATCCGTATAATAAAAGATGGATAAAGGTCCAATATTTTTGGCAGTTACAAACATCACCTCAAACTTAATATATCCTAACCAGTGGACAACTTTTGTATTCATAAATTTTGCAGAAAATATCTAACCTTGGGTCAGAAAAATTGTTCTGGTGCACACGTGCGGTAACTGGCGGATGTATAGTGGGGTATAGGAGTATAGGGGAGGGTTCGGACTATAGAAGAGTGTAAGATATTTTCTGACTGCTTTTGACTGGCAGGAGTTATGCTATATTAAGTAGGAGATTTTCGGAAAATTTGGACCTTTTTAAAAAAAATTTTTTTTTTAAATTTCGGAATGACTCAGTGATTTTATATTTTTAACATTAATAGTATGGGAGCCATAAAATTATACAAAATTTATTTCACTTCAAACTCTTTTAAATCAAAAAAGTTACAGTCATTCAAAAATAAAAATTTACAAAGAAATTTTTAATTTTAGCAAAATACTGAGAAAGCCCATTTTCGAAGACCCCGTTCGCTGTGATATAGCTGAGATAGAGTCGCAAGTTTTTGGCTTCTGAGGTTTACTAGTATTTACTTTCAAATGAATAACATAACTTTAAAATCGGTAACAAAAAAAAATGATTTTTGGCCGCCTTCTCAAAATGTGGTCCACTGTGCGCCGTTGCTTCAATCATGTTTTTATTTACAACTAAAAAAACTGCAATACAATTTGATTGGATAATTTTCAATCTTAATATTAAATCCCCATACCTACTGAAATAAAAATCATTTCTATAACAAATCTTTAAGAAGGAAAAATAAAGCAATACCGCACAATAAAGAAAAAAACAATATACAACTCGTATAATATTCTAATAGTCTTAAGAAAATCTATTCACATTTCTGCTACTGTTACTGTTACTTATATTTTATAACCGCTACGAGAGTTTTTTATAAATTATATTCATATGTACGAGGATGAGATAAACAGATAAATAATCTATGTACGAGTATAGGTGAGTGTAGTATTGTTTAAGTATATAAAATGTTATAATACTCGTATATCTGAGTATGGTTACCTACACTTTAATGCACATGTCCTGCTATAAACTTTACGATAATCGCATGTACTCTACAAATAAATGAAAAATTCGTATGTGAGTAATAAAAAACATTGAAGCATAGAAACAGAATTATATTAAATACAAAAAAAAATATAGATATATACATATAACCAACAAATGCAATAGTAGGAGGATGTGGGTGATGGTGGATAGGGACCCAATGAAACCTAGTTTACAATTTATATAATTTCGTTACAGGTTTTCTTTTTATTTTTATTATCAATTCACATGTTGAAAAATACTTAAAATTCTCTGAAAGGTGAATTGTTTTCTTTGTTTTTTTTTTTTTTTTTTTTGAGGGCGCACTTGTAGGCGGCTAAATTAAATTTTAAACATGAAATTTTAAAACAACAATAATCACAATATTTTCAATATACCCAAACATTCTTGTGTTGTTGTGGGGGCAAAACCTCGAAACAACAACCATTGTTAATTTGCCAGCAGCAAAAAAAAAAAACTAATGATAAAAACCAACCTAAGAAAAAACAACAATACTAAAAGGTGCAATGTGTAAATGTATTCTTTTAAATTGAAATTTCAATTACGCATATAATTACATACATGAAAACCTACACTCCTGCACGCAAAGCATAAACTCGCAATTTCCTATACATTTATAGTTATACGAGTATGCCAACAAATATTATCACATACCCACACACACACGTGTATATTTAGTAAATTTGAAAATATTACAGTGGACCTTATACATGTTATAGGCTCATAACATTTTTTGATTAAGGGAGTAAATAAGAACAATTATAATAATAATCTTATTAATTTTACAAAGACGTAGTTTTCATTTTCATATAAGCAGATTTCATGACATTGCCATAAATAGGGGGTGTTTTTTTTTTTTTTTTTTTTTTTTTTTTTGTTTAGATAGAATATACGAAAGGGTTAGCTGTCAAATCAACTGTCATACTGCGCTTACTTTTTGATATTTATGATCAGTATGCTTCGCAAATCTTTGCGAGTATATGCACGCTTGAACTATGCCACGAAATTATCCAAATTTATTTTGGAATTCAATCATCGATTCGCGGCTACGACTACGTGATTTTTAAGGCACACATAATCGTCCATCTGAGCAAGCCGTCCGGTTAACTGTTTATATGTTTATTTTTTATTTATTTATTAGGTCAATGGAATAAATCCTTACAGACCTGTATAAATGATATAATTACATATGTACATATTTTGAAACAAATGATTTACAAATAAAAACAAATAGTTAGGAATTTAAGAAAATAATGATATCATGCTTAATTACATCAGTGTTCAACGAAAAATCAATTAATTGATAAAGATTATTATAAACACAACAAATTCTTCTAAAAGGATCAGCTAGAGCATAGTTGGTTTTAAAAGATTTAACAAAGAGTGGTTGGAATTGGCGTGATACTCGTTGAGGAACATTAAAAGTTATATTATTGACAAGAAAGTCAGAACAGATTTCACCATTAATTAGGTTGATCATAAATGTTACTTTTAGCATAGTCCTACGGCTTTCCAAAGTAGGTAATTTTATTAATTTAAGTCGATCAACGTATGAAGGTAGATTAATTGCAGAATTCCAAGGTAAGCCACGTAAGCAAAAGAGTAGAAATTGTTTCTGTACAGACTCGATTCGTTGAATATGAATGTTATAGAAGGGATCCCATATTATTGACCCATATTCTAAAATAGGTCTTACAAGAGATGTAAAAAGTTGTTTGGTTATGTAAGGCTGAATAAATTCTTTTGCCCATCTTTTAATAAAGGCGAGTGTACCTCTAGCTTTATTAACTGTCATGGTGACGTGAGATACAAAGTTTAATTTAGGATCAAGTAGAATCCCTAAATCCAGAAAAGTATCAACAAGTTCAAGCTGATATTCACCCAAAAAGTAGTTAGCAGGAAAAACATTATTTCTAGAAAAACGCATACATTTACATTTCTTCAAATTTAGTTCCATTAGGTTACGGTTACACCACGAAAAGAAATTGTTGAGATCTGATTGAAGATGAATATGATCATTATGTTGACAGTAACTTAAAAAAAATTTAACATCATCAGCGTGCATTAAAACGTTGCAAAAATTTATCACTTTTGGAAGATCATTGATGAAAAGGGAGAAAAGAATTGGTCCAAGATGGCTGCCTTGAGGAACACTAGAAGTCACAATAATATCTTTAGATGACATATTATTAAAAAAAATTTTGGAAAATAACCGTTTTTTATTGACGCATTAAACAACAGAGTCAGTGGTGTTGCCAAGGAAGAAGCACAATAATTGAGTATAGAACTAGGTAACCCATCAGGTCCATGAGTAAATGAAACTTTAAGTTTCTTCAGGCTATTAACAAGTTCTGCCTTATCGATTAGGGGAAAAAATATAGCTTGATTTGTGCTTATTGAATATGAATAGCTGTTGGAACAATATTGAGCAACATAATATGTACTAGCAAAAAAGTCTGCAAACATGTTACTTATTATAGTATCATCACTAGATTCGATATCGTTAAATTTCATTACAGATGGATAACCAGTAGTTTTTCTTTTTGAATTAACAAAGTTGTAAAATGTTTTACGATCACAATTGAAATCTTCCTTCATTTTGTTTACATAGTTTTTGTATAAATAATTGTTAAGAATATTATATTCGGCACGATGAATGGAGTATTTTTCAAAAAATACAAGAGAACCAAAAATTTTATACTTTTTATAATACTTGTTCTTCAAATTTTTTAATCTTGATAGTTGTTTTGAGTTCCAACGCGGGCCAGTTCGTTTGTAGACACAACGCTTTGGGATGCATTCATCCATAAAAGAATACATAGTTCTATAAAAGACCTCCACCATTAAATCAATAGAAGTATGGCACAACAAATCATTCCAGTTAGTGTTAGAAATTAGATCAATCAATTTGCTATAGTTGGTTTGTTTAAAACAAAAGACTTTATCTTTATTAATACGAATATTGGATCCACCAAAAGTAGGCAAAACACAGCTTATTTCAATAGTTGGACGAAGGCGATCTTCCGGCAAGGTGATAGGATGAGAGCGAGTTATTATCAGAGTTCAGAAAAAAACACACACTGAATAAAAAACTCGTACATATATGTAAACAAACATAACTTAGACCAACACACACATATTTTTATTTGCATACCAATTATGTTTGTTTTTAAATTTTCTTCGGTGACCAACACAACCATGACTGTGTTCGTTTTAATATTTCGTTATTTACACGAACATTTTTGCATCACATACTTTTTGTTTCAATCACACATAAAGCACACATTTTTGTTGCTTTATTTGAAGTTCATGTTCTGGTACGTGTAGTGAAAAAAAAACACAGAACATGTACAATAAACAGGTTCGAGTTCAGTTATATTTTAAGTCGTGTTGTGGCTCGTGTAGTGAGAAAAAACAGAACATGTGCAATAAACAGGTTCGAGTTCAGTTATATTTTAAACACGACTTAAAATATAACTGAACTCTAACCTGTTTATTGTACATGTTCTGTGTTTTTTTTCACTACACGTACCAGAACATGAACTTCAAATAAAGCAACACTCAAAAATGTGTGCTTTATGTGTGATTGAAGCAAAAAGTATGTGATACAAAAATGTTCGTGTAAATAACGAAATATTAAAACGAACATAGTCATGGTTGTGTTGGACACCGTAGAAAATTTAGAAACGCACATAATTGATATGAAAATAACGATATGTGTTGGCTGCTTTTGAACAGAACATTGTGTGTTCCATGTGTGTATTTTCTGAACCTTGGTTATTATACAATCTTCTGGATGATTTATAAATACCAGATCTAGCAGTTTACCGTATTCATTAAATACGCCATTCATCTGGTAAAGACTAAGATCAACTATCTCATTCTATATTAAATCATCACATTTATTAGATTTAATTGGAATAAAATCTGGAGCATCAGGCCAGTTTTTCCATATTATAGATGGTAAATTTAAATATCCAACAACAAAAATTAAATCCTCAGGTTTAGCACGTTGAGCAACTGATTTGATGGCCTGAACGTATTCAAGGTATATTTCTTCGGGAGAATTGGGAGGTATATACGAACAGGTTATGAAAATGATTTTATAATTAAGCTTTATCATTACACTGACAAACTCAATATTTGGAGAAGATTCAGATTGAAGAGATTCGGAAGTAAACAGGTATGACACAGCAATTAAAACACCACCACCATTACGATCGTTTCTGTTATATCTATATATTTTATAATTGTTACATAGTAACTCAGAATTAAAAACATTATCTTTCAGCCATGTCTCAGTAAAGATGATAACATGAAAATTAAAATCATAACTGTTAACTAGTAGATTAGACATTTTAGTATTTAAACCACGAACATTCTGATAAATAATGATTAGTCGTTCAACGGGTAAAGAATCTAGTTTTTTGAATTAATGTTTCAACATTCGTATTCGTATTTTTATTCGATGTCGGGGCGGAAGCTCAGCAATATTGTTTCTCCGTGGATGTTCTTTAAATTCATATTCACGAACTGAAGTATTCACAGGCCAGAAACCAGGTTTAACGATTTGCTCATAAAGATCGAACGGAACGGTTATTTTAAAAGATGTTATCCTTCTTGGTACGGAATAGGAAAATTTATATATCATAACATCAGCTTTATAATTTAGTTTAGAGTTTATATAAAATTTAATGTCATCAGTGGAGGTATCCGAAGAAAGACGCGAAATAAAAATAGATTTTTTTGGCGGTATTACTTTTAGTTGTTTCGGTAACGCCTCTTCATTAGTTAAAGATGGTGGAATAGCAGTTGTAGGCGTCAATGACGTATTATTTAAAGATGGTGGCATTGCAGTTTTAGACATAAAAGGACCAGTATTTGTAAAAGATTGCGGATTATCAGTTGTAAGTATCGATGATGCTTTATTAAAAGATGGTAGGATAGCATTTTGAGGCATCAAAGGAGAACCAATTGTCGTAAGCATATTTGCAGAATTCAGAGTTGTATGGATCGAAGAAGCAGTAGTATTATCAGGGTTTTCTCTATTCATGAATCTGGGTGACATACGGCGATTTGGAGATGGTAATTTAGGTGATTGGAGTCCATCCAATAACTTGAAATCATCGAAAAGCTTTCCATAAGAGTTTATTTGACCGGATAGATTAGCAAAATGGTTTTGAATTTGCAAAAAATTGTTTTTAGTGCTTTGGAAGAAGCGCTAAAAATCAGCGCCAATTTTTTGACAGCCATTACAGCGCCAATGCAAGTTTTTATGCTTCGACACAGATTCGGCTACTAAACCAGATAAGCCATATTCCATACCGCCGCTGTAAACGAGATTATGGACGAAGATCCAAATTTAACGATTCGTAGTCGCACAGTGGAAAATTTTGCCAATATAAGCTTCAAATTCGGTGAAATTTTTTTTACTTGTTAGAAAAAAATATCCCATTGTTACGAAAATATGCACAAAATAAAATGAAAATATAACATTACAATAATAATAGCTCTCAAACAGGTATTACTAAAATGCATGCAAAAACAATTTTGACAGCTTTTATTAGTTAAAAAATTTATAGTGATTAAAACTGTGTCGTGCGTACTTTTTTTTCCTAAAAAGTGTTTTATCGTAACCTCTAATAGTTAAGCTTGAAGAATTGCAATAACGAGTTTTAATATTTTTACTAGATTAATTTATCAATTTGCTTCATAATCAGCTAAAAAGTGAGGAATCTATATACTATTACGTGAAGGTAAATCTTTTGACCCGCTTTCAAGCAAAATATGTGCACGGAGGAGTGTGAAATATGGCATAATTATAGTTCATTTTGAGGAGAAATGCAGAATGATAAAACTTATGTATAATATGTGTTAAATATATATTAAATTAAATAAAATAATACATTTATAATAAATAATTTTATAAGACCCTAAATGTATGCTAATCAATTTCGGCCAACTCACAATTCATCGCCTGTGCATATATTATTGTTGGTTTCAAAAAGAGTATATTCTAATCGCCATGTGATCAATTGTTAATTACTTAAAAATGATTAGCATACCTTTAGGGTTTTATAAAATTATCTATCAACAATCCCATTTATATTTCTGCTGTGTGTTCATCAAATATTTATGTATAATGAAATTTTATGAATTTTATTTAAAAATTCGCAATTTAAATAATTTTTTTTATATATTCATTAATTTTATATATCTATAGAATAAATAAACATTGAAAGAAAAAAATTGAATGAGAATATAAAATTTCTTAGAATTCGCACTAGAATTACGAGCGCTGTGCTTTGCTAGTCTTGATCAAATCTTAATCTTTTCACAGACTCAAACTTACAAATTCTATCAGATTCTACTTTGGTCATGCAAAGGAGATTATCTATTACATTCCTACAATTGACTCTTAGAATGAAATCTTGCCCATATTTTGCCCAAACGCATCTCTTTTTACAATTGCCGAAAATATTTCGGGCGCGACTGTTTAAAGTTTGGTGAGACACATTAAACCCTAAAAGTTTGAAGAGGTCTCAACAGGTTTTGGAAGAGATGTGAAGTGGAAAAATTTTAAGTACATTTACAAAAGCTTTGCTACGATTTTGAAGTCAGATGGAATAAATCTCGTCAGGAGAAGCCCAGATTTATGTACGACAATTCCGTTTAGCTTCATACAAAAATTAATGCTGCAGAGTTCGTTTAAAAAACAATTCCAACTGCAGAAAAAAATAAAAAGATTTCCCAGAATGTTGTATGAAAACAAAACAACGGAAGTGTAAATAACTTATCTATACTAATAGAATAAAGAGGTAATGTGTGTTTGTTTGTTTGTAGGAGGTAATCTCCGTAACAACCCATCTGATCTGCCTGAAATTTTCACAGAGTCTTACTGCGGATATGGGAAGTGCTATAGGCTATAATTTTTTAAATATTTTTGGTGGGCGTGGCACCTCCCACACAAAGTAAATTTTTAATATCATATACATATATTGGGTACTATGATAGGGAGAGCTTTGAAAATTTGTGTGACGTCACCTATTGTTAATATTAGTATCTACGCCGAAAATGGGCGGGATCGGATAAGTGGGCGTAATACCTCCCATACAAGTAATAGTTCAATATTATATATCTCGAGTAATGTGATAGAGAGAGCTTTTCAAATTTTTCTGATTTCACCTATTATTAATGTGAGTAGTCGGATGTAAAATGTGCAGTATCGGACCAATAGGCGTGGCACCTGCCATACAAAGTAAATATAAAAAGCCATATATCTGGAGTACTGTAATAGTGAGAGTCTTGGGACTTTGTGTGAGCCCATAAGTTATTCATTTGATTAGTTAGACAAAAAATGGGTGTGATCGGAGCAGTGGGCGTGGCACCGCCCATACAAAGTAAATATATGATATCATATAACTGGTGTGCTAAAAAAGGAAGCTTTGACACTTTGCACGAGCCTATCAGATCTTAGTATGACTAGTCGATCACAAATTGGCGGGTTCACACCAATGGGCGTGGCACTCCCCATGTAAAGTAACTATTTAATGTCATATAACTGGAGTACTGTAAAAGAGAGAGCTTTGTGGCTTTGCATGAGCCCATAGGTTCTTTGTGTGATTAGTTGAACAAGAAAATGGGCGTGTTCGGAGCAGTGGGCGTAGCACCGCCCATGCAAAGTAGATATCTAATATCATATAACTGGTGTACTATAAAGGGAAATACTCGACATTTTGCATGAGTACATAAGATATTAATGTGAGTAGTCCAATAAAAATTGGGATTAGAGGGCGTGGCACCTCATATGTAAAAAATATGAAGCACTACGAAAGCTATGGTCTTTTGACAAGTTCATTAGTTATCATTGAGATTTGTCGTGGAAAATATATCGCCAAAATCAAAAATCGCCAAACCCAAAAATCGCGAAAAATAAAAATCGCCCAAAAAAAAAATTTTTGGAAATAAAAAATGGGCAAAATCAAAAATCGCTAAAAAGAAAAATTGCCAAATGATATTCTAAGTTCAAGGCCAATAGTTAAGTGTTGCCAGATCTAATATGTATAATCCATCTTCTTCTCATGGGCAGCTACATGTACCTTGCTCCAGGGTAGGAACGCCGAAAAATCTGATAATGTACCGGATGAAAATACAAAAAACATTGTATATCAGCTTCAGCAAGCATTGAAATAAAAAAATCTATACTAACAATCTATACTAACATAATAAAGAGGTAATATTTGTTTGATTGTTTGTTTGTACGAGGTAATCTCCGTCACTACTCATCTGATCTTCCTGAAATTTTCACATAGTGTTACTGCGGACATGGGAGTGCTACAGGGTTTAATTTTAATATCATATATATTAAGTACTATGATAGAGAAAGCTTTGCAAATTTGTCTCAGGTCATCTATTATTAACGTGAGTAGTCAGACAAAAAAATGGGCGGGATTAGACAAATGCGCGTGGTACCCCCAAACAAACTTAATAGTAAATGTGATATATCTGAATTACTGTATTAGTGAGAGACTTGGGACTTTGCGTGAGCCCAGTCATAACGATTCGGGGGAGGGGGAGGTTGTAGCGAAGCACACCGGGTTACATCTAGTATTTAATATATTTGCAGATCATTAGTTTATGACAACCTCAAAATATCAAATCTTTATAATGAAATATAAAACATTTAAATATGTATATACGTATTAACTTTAAATTATTAAATAAATTATAATATTTTATTTTAATGTAAAGAGCTGAAGGCCTACGATGCTATTGCTCTCAATTACGTTTTCTTATAATTTGTAATTATAAGTTAAACTAACAATAAATAAATAAATAGTTTATGGCAACTGAACTGAAAGTACGATCTTGCGGAAATGGGAATGGGAATGGGGGACTGATGATCTTGTCAAGAAGTTGGCAAATGCTTTCCCTTCAAGAGATACATATATAAAACGGCCAGTCAAAGTGATGTGGAAACAAAGCGGCTTCCAACTGATAATCTACTGGCCAAGATAATAGACGCAGACTTATAAAACACCAGTACTTTGCAATACGACGGCACATAAAGCACTGTAGTCCTAAATTATATACATGTTATAACCTTGTAAAGCATTCAAAATTATTCTGCTATCCGGATAATATTACCGTGACTGATATTAGTTTGCAGTCGTTAATAAATCACACAGTGAAAAGATGGATAAGTGCACAAGAGGAGGTTTTTAAGTCTTTGCTGCATCTAAAAGATGAAATATGCATAATTATAAAATGGTGCTGAACGAAAGCTTATTATTTCAGCTAGCTCACGCCTCTTCAAGTAACGATCTCCCAATATTAGTTTGTAGATTTTCTGAACCGTTCTTAACGCGGCCACCTCAATTGGTCGTTTCGTGTCGGCACCTCGCCTTGCTTATACTCTGCCACCCAATAGTTCATAGTCGTAAGCGAAGGAACAAGAGAGTTAAAAAATGCCCAAAAAGTTCATTAACAAACTGAAGTTAAAAATATGTTCTCGAACAATTTTCCGACAAGCAGTTGAGGCTGATCTTGGTTGTTATCGCCCTGATACCAAATAAAAATTGTCAGGCTTGCATAAATTTTGCTAATGAAAACATGAACTGGTCAAGAGGGAATTGGAATACTTTCCTCTTTTCAGATGCGTCCAAGTTTAATTTAAGACGCCATAATGGGTAGACGTTTATACGACTATAAAAGGGAAAAAGACCAGACCCAAAATATAGAAATAACACCGTTAAGTTTGGCAGTGGCCATATTATGGAATGGGGTAGCATTATGTAGTACAAGAAACTTTAAATGGAATTTGATACAGGCAAATTCTAAATGATGTAATGTATCCCTACGCGGAGGAAAATATGCTCCTAGTTTGAAAATCTAAAAATGACACTGACCCAAAATTTTTAACTACATGGTTACCATCTAATGCACTTAGTATTTTAGAATGGCCAGCCTAATCACCAGGGAAATTGTAGGTTGAAAAATACGAACACGAAATTAAACAGAAAAGACAAATCTGATAGCGTTAGTTAATTCAGAGTTACAAAAAATTTCAATGGATATCAATCTAATTTGGTCTATCTATGCCTCGGCGTTGCGAAGCAGTACTCAATGGTTGTCTTGGCACATCGTATTAAACTTCGCAATTAAATATTGGTGATCTACTTTTTGCCGACTTTACAAATTCATTGAGAACGTTTACTTTTGATGCGTCAAAAAATTGGTAAAAAATTGGCTCTTTGAAACTGAAAACATTTCTTTTTTCAAACTCCTGCCGCCATCTATACGTCAGGTTGTGTTGTTCTAGTATCGCCCTCGTAACTCCACAGCTATAGGAGATTTCTCATTTCATTCTTCAGCAAAATTTTAGTTAAAGCTAACTCAAGTAACTGTTTAAATTATGTACGAATATTAAAAAACTGACATTTGTCTCATTTTGTAAGCGAAAGAAGTATTTCAATAGTTCTACAATAACTTTTCGATTTTTGCAAATTTGAAAGAGGTGGGAAAAAAAATGTTTTTTTTTTCTTTAATGTGTACTTACATATTTTTAAATAAAGGAAATAATGCCATTTTACATACCTAAAAGTAGAAGAAAAAAAATAATTAATTATTATATTTATTTTTAGAATTAGCGGAAAAAATTTAATTAGTTTTAATATAGTAGCCGGTCTCTGCCATCACAAAAACCGAGTTTGTTCGATTCACTGTGAATGAAACTTAGATAAAATATTTTAAAATTAAGTAAGTATTTCATAAATCAAAATATATTCATATATATGTATAATTAAAATTTAATTAAATTATTTTGCAGTCATAAGAGACCACTTCTAAAGACACCATTTACAAGGGACTGCCCTCAAACAATATCAATATGTTGCTTGAGGTCGACATTACTGAGCTTATCTCATCATAATTTTATCCTTAACCCTTAAACTTTTTATCTTAAAAATAAAACCCAAAAAAATCAATGGGGTTTTTTGAGAATTTTCACATTACTTTGTAATATTATGTAAATTCAATACATTATATATTATTGTTAAATATATTTAAGCAGAAAAGGAATGTGTATCCTAAACTCTTTAAGAAAAAAAAAATTATTAAATTAATAACTGATAAATGTTACATAAATAAAGAATTGAAATTGAAAAACAAAAAAAAAATATGTTGCTTTCACTTTTTACGTAAATTTCTCGAACATTTATATGATATTATGAAATTCACATTCCTTAAAGGCTTAAATATATTCTCTAGTCAAAATTATCTTCTCTTAAAAAATCCTTGATAAAAACTATATCATTTTAAAAGCTAAAATACTATACCTTACATTTGTTAAAATATTCAAAACAGTTCAATATTATATAAGTATATTCAAATACTGCATTTTTCCTTGCAGCCCACTGTGCCTGCATACAATTTTTGGTTGCTTAATTTCACTTTGCACTCCATACAATTATATCTCAACATTTATGTGAACCACTTTTGGACACGCACACTAAAAATAATGTAATTGTATTTGTTGTCTGTTTCTACTCATATGCAGTATGTAAAATATGTAAGTGTTTCTAATTGTAATTGAAAAAAACTAAAACAAAACAAGTAAGAAAATTATAGTCGGTCTAGACCGACTATACGATACACTATACCATGCGTTTAGAGACCCTATCTCTTAGGCCCAACTAACTGGACATAGAAAATAAGCAAAAACCAAATTTGAGTGGGATTTTTATTAATTTTTTTGGCTGCAGATATGAAAAAGTTCATATCGGATGCTATATCTATATAGGGACTTGGTCCAAAAATGGACCGATCCTGATCATGTTTGGTAAAGTCTCTTGTATTTTGCAAAAATATATACAAACAAAATTGAAGAAGAATCAGTGCAATATTTTTGTTTTTAATAGATTTAAGTGAAGATCGGGAAGCAGCTCTATATGGGGTCAAAGGCATCATTTTTGGACTACTCATTAATGGATGTAATGAATGCATACAAACCCAATTTGAGTAAGAACTATATGACAATTTGGATCTTATGGCAATTTATGTCGATTTCATATGGGTAATTTGTATGGGGGCTAGGTCTGAACATGGACCGATTCTCACCAATTTCAATAGCGTTCATCCCATGGCCGATAGAAGATTATGTACCAAATTTCATCAAAATACATTCATATTTGCGACCTGCAGTTTGATTACAAGCTTTACATGGACACACAGACGGACGGACGGACGGACGGACGGACGGACGGACATTGTTAAATCAACTCAGAAAGTGATTCTGATTCGATCGGTATAATTAAAGATGGGTCTAGGTCAAATATTTTTGGTTGTTACAAACAGCAGCACAAAGTCATTATACCCAAACCACATAGTGGTATAGGGTATAAAAAGAAACCAACTCTCCACCTGAGGAAAATAATAACATGAAAACCATTTTACATGTAAAAAATTCATAGCAAAACATTTTGTAAATTTTAAAATGTTTATTAAAACAATACCGAGCGGTCAACATACATACTGCTCACACACTCATCTCTTTTTTTTTAGCTATGAGTGTTGGCAACCAAAAGCTTGTTGCCAGTTCCATAGAAATTCTATATTTAAATTTGTTAAAGGTACGCAAACTAGGAATTTATGTTCGAATACCTTGCAAATTCATGCTTAACTATTGTTTAAAATATTTTATACTTGTTGTTGCTTTGTTGTTTTTACAAAATTATTTTTGTTTTCATATTGTTTACCCCAAGGTGAAAAAATCTAATTGTGCATGTTACCCTTAATTGTTCTTGGATAATTTTGCCAAAAAATTATCAGGCGTTTGTGGGAAAACAGTTTAAAAAGCTAATAAAAGAGAACGGGAGCGATAAATATTTCATAGAGGGATACATTTTGTGTAAATTGTTGCTTGTAGTGGTTTCGAGTTAATGAATTTTAAATAAATTGTTATTATTTTGGGAAAGATAAAATAATACAAAAAAAGTTTTTAAATTTGTTTTTTTAAATAGTATTTAATTATTATATTATATTACATTAAAATGAAATTTAATTAAATATAATGATAATGGAAATAAAAGAGTGATATGATATAAAGATTGATATAAATTAAAAATTTATAAAAATTAAATATTTACAAAATAAAGATTGATATAAAATAAAGATAAATACAAATTGAAGATTGAGATAAACTAAAGATTGAAATAAATCCAAGATTGTTGTTATTAAAAATATACGTAAATAAAAAATGGATTTAAATTGAAAATTGATATTGATTAAATTAATATTGAACAAATTAATAACTAATGACTGTTGGAAAGATTGATGAAAAAAAAAATTAAAATAAAGCTACAAATTAAATTATAACATAAAAAAAAAGATTGGTATAAGCAAACAAATTAAAAATATTAAAGATTTATATCAAAAAAGATTGATATCTAGTACGGGCTTATATAAACTAAAGATTGATATAAATTAAAAATTGATCTGTAATATAATTTGGCATTGCCACTATATAAATATTGATTGAAGATAGATTTATATTAAAAATTTATAAAGATTGTTGATTGATATAACGATTGATAAAATTTGAAGATCGCTCTTAAAAAATAAATTAAAGATTAACATAAAATAAATTAAAGATTTATATAAAAAAAAAATAAGGATTGATATAAATTAATAACGGATATAAGCTGAAGCTTCATATAAATTAAAGTTTGGTATATATTAAAAATAAATAAATATAAATATATAACCTAAAGAATTAAATAAATTTAATATCGATTACGAAGTACAGATAGTTAAATTAAAAATTAACAGAATTAAAGACTGCTATATATCAAAAATTTATATAAACAAATTATTGACACAAAGATTTAAATAAATTTTATATTTACATAAGTTAATGATTGGTGTAATTATTATATTAAAAATTGTATATATTTAAGATTTACAAAATAAATATTGATACATAAATAGCGGCTAACAACAATTAAAGATTGAGGTAAACGAAGGATTGATATAAATTAAGCTTGATATAGAATTAGGATTCCTATAACTTAAAAATTGGTAGAAATATATCAAATCTATTAACATAAATTAGATATGGTTTACATTTAAGTTTCATATAAATAAAAAATGTATATAAACTAGAGATTCATCTATAATATTAATAGGCTTGGCGATTTCTTGTGACGGATGTTTTGTTCTACCGTTTTATCCCGATTTTGACCAAACGTATACTATTTGAAAGGTATTTCTTTTTAGCCGTTTTGCAGATTTACAGTTTTTTTAATTTTTTCCTTTATTTTGAGTAAATTGCATTTAAAGTAGCTACTAACACATACATAAAATTATACAATGCTATGTGTGTGTTTATTAAATTTGTCAATGTGTTTGTAATAAAAATGAGTTTGTTTTCTTGTGTTGATTTTGTGAATTGGCTATAATTGACTAGCATACCTTTAGAGTCTTTATTTAATGAAAAAACAAAATTATCTAGAATGTGCACTCGAACTTCGAGGGCTGGAATCTGCTAGTATTTATAAAAACAATACAAATTTCAAATTTATATAAAATAAAAATTGATTTAAATTAAAAATGATATATATAAAATTAAAAATCTACATTATTTTAAGATTGATGTAAACTAAAGAATTATAAAAATTGTAGATTGATATAAATTTAAGAGTGAATTAAAGATTTACATAAAATCAAGATTGATATAAATTAAATATTGATATAGATTAAAGATAAAATAAAGATTAATATATATTAAAGATTGATAAAAATTTCAATGGAACAAAGGTTAACATAAATTAAGGGTTGATATATTGAAGATGTTTAAAAATTAAAAATTTATAAACAAAGATCGGCATATGTCATGGATTGATATAACTAAAAGATTAATAGAATTAGACGATTGATATATATTAGAGATTGACATAAACGAAAATTGTACAGAAAGATTTATATCAATCGAAAATTGAAATAAATTAAAGATCGAAATGGAGTAAAGAATAATATAACTTTAAGATTGATACAAATTTAATAATAATATAAATTAAAGATTGATAAATATTGTTGCCATAAAGATTGACACGAGTTAAATATCAATATAAATTAAATAAGCGATATAAATAAAATATTGATATAAATAAAATATTGATTTAAATTAAAAATTTATATTAAATAAAGATCGGTATCAATTGAAGATTGATATAACATGAAGATTGACATCAAATAAAAGATATATAAAATTAAAGATTGATATAAACTAAAGACTGATATAAATTTTAGATTGATATAGAGTAAAGATAAATAGAAATTAAAGACTGATATATTGGAAATTGATACAAATGAATTATTGAGATGAATTAAAAACTGATATTAAATAAAGACTGATATAAATTAAAGGTTAATGTTAAGTGAAAATTCATAGGAATTAAAGATTGGTATTAACAAAAGTTAAATAATAATAAAGATTGATATAAACGAAATACTGGTATTAATTTGAGATTGATATAGACTAAAGATTATTATATATTAAAGATTGATATATATTAAAGATTGATACAATTTAAATAAAAATTTATGTCTTAAGAAAATTTATATAGATTAAAAATTTATATTAACGAAACACCAACATCAAGATATAAATATATTAAGGATTTGTATAACTTAAAGATTGACACGAATTAAAAATTGATCAAAATTAAAGCTAGATGTGGAATAGAAATTAAAATAACTGTAAGATTGATAGAAAGATTGATATAAATAATGATTAAAATAAAGATAAAAATTAAAGAATAATATAGAATAGAGATTGGTTTATGTTAATTAAATATTTATATAAACTAAATATTTATACAAAAATTTAAGGTAAACTATTTAAATATTTAATAATTTAAGCACTGCCACAAATTAAGGACTGTTCTAAATTAAATATTGTTACAAATAAAAGACCGATATAAATTGCAAACAAAATAAAATTACAGATTGATATATATTAAAGATTGATATAATTTGAAGATTGATATGGACTAAAGATTAATATAAATTAATTATTGACATATGAAAGAAACAAATGAAACATTTAGAGAAATTAAATTTTTTTTAAGTAAAGATTGATATAAATTAAAGATTAATATCAGATGAAAATTGACATTAACAAAAGACAAGTAATAATAAAGATTATATAAATTTGACTGATACATATTTGATATAGATTATAGATTAAGGATTGATAGGAATGAAAAATTGATACAAATTAAAAATTGATTAAAATTAAAGCTAGATGTGAAATAGGAATTAAAATAACTGCAAGATTGATAGAAAGATTGATAAAAATAATGATTAAAATAAAGATAAAAATTAAAGAATAATATAGAATAGGATTGGTTTATGTTAATTAAATATTTATATAACCTAAATATTGATACAAAAATTTAAGGTAGACTATTAAATTATTTAATAAATTAAACACTGCCACAAATTAAGGATTGTTCTAAACTAAATATTGATACAAATAAAGATAAGATTGATATATTTTGCAGATTGATATGGACTAAAGATTAATATAAATTTATTATTGATATATGAAAGAAACAAATGAAACATTTAGAGAAATTAAACTTTTTTTAAGTAAAGACCTCTCTTTCTTCCCGAACCACGTTTGCTATCAATATTAAAATTCTGCTAATAGCTTCGCATAAAATTGGAAACCTTTTGTCGGTAGACCTTTGATTCTTTGGAATCAGATGAAAACTGACATTAACAAAAGACAAGTAATAATAAAGATTATATAAATTTGATTGATATATATTTGATATAGATTACAGATTAAAGATTGATAGGAATGGAAAATTTATACAAATTAAAGATTGATATAAATTAAAAATTAATACAAATTAAAATAGTATATTAAGGTGATTGATATATTTTAAAAATATATATTAACGAAAATTTAAAATAATGATTTAAATTAATAAACAAATTATACAGTTTAAAATTTTATATAAATTAAAAATCGGCATACATTTAAAAATAAATATGGGAAAGAAAGATTAATATAACTAATAATCAAAATAAAGATATAGATTAAAGATTAATATAAAATATAGACTGATCGATCTAAATTAAAGATTTATATACACTAAATATTGATATAAAGATTTAAGGTAGACTATTCAATTAAATTGAATATTTATACAAATTAGAGATTGGCATAAATTAAAGATTGTTATAAATTAAAGATTGATACAATTAAACGATTGATATAAATTAAAGAGAAATAAAATAATAGATTGATATATGTATGTAATTAATTGATATTATTTTCAAATTGATAAAGATTGATATAAAGATTAATGTTAATTTAAATTTGATAGAAATTTAAGATTGATGTTAGTAAAAGTTAAATTATAATAACGATTGATATTAACTAAATATTGGTATAAACTTGAGATTGATATAGATTAATATCTAATGTAAATTAAAGTTAAATATAAAAGAAGAATTTATTAAAATTAAAGGTAAATTTAAATTAAGGATTGATACAATTTAAATTAAAAATTAGCATATTGTGAAGATTGATATATTTATATCAAAAATTGATATTAATGAAAGATTAATACAAAGATTTCAACAAATTAAGGGTTTATACAAATTAAAGATTGTTTTAATATGAAAACTTCTGTGAATTAAAGATAGATATGGAATGGAGCTTAATATAACAATAAGATTGATAGAAAGAACTATTTAATTATATAATTAAATTGAAGATTTATATGAATTTGAGATTGATATAAATTAAATACTCAATAAATTAATATGGACATAAATTTAAGATTGATACAAATTAAAGATTGATATTTATTATAGATTGATATACATTAGCGTTTTATCGATCGATTGATATATATTAAGAATTGATATAAACTAAAATTATATAAAGATTTATATAAACTAAAAATTTATATAAATTCGACTCTTAAATTATTTAATTAAATCAAAGATTTATAGAAACTGAAGACTGATATAAAAATATAATATAAATGAAAGATCTATAAAAACTAAAGTTCTATATACATTCAAAATTAGTATAAATAAAAAATGTATATGCCTTAAAGGTGATATAATTTAGATGTTTATATGAAATAAAGATTGGTATAATTTAAAGATTGTTATAAAGGTTTAATCAAAGATATATATTTGACACATATAAATAAATATCGATATAATATAAAGATCGGTATAAGTTTAAGAATTATATAAATTTAAGATTAAATTAATAATTGATGCACGTAAAAGATCGAAATGAAATGCAGATTGGTATATACTAAAGATCGAAATAAAATTGAATAGCAAAATTATAAAATATTTATATAAATTTAAAAAAAAAATATTATGAAAGATTGATCTTAATAAGAATCTGATAAAAGAATAAAAGATTTTTATACATTGAACATTGATATAAATTAAAGAATGATATAAATTAAGATCGCTATAAATATAAGATTAAAATATAATTAAAGATTTATATTAGTTTGTTCTTTTTTCATTATTATCGAATAGTATATTTAAATGATTTTTATATATTAACGGTTGATATATGTAAAAGATTGATCTAATTTAAAGACTAAGATAAATTAAAGGTTGAAATCGACTGAAGATTGATATAAACTGAAGATTGTTTAGATAAATTTATATAAGATAAAGATTGATATAAATTAAATATTGATGTAAATTAAAGATTGATTGATTGATTGATGTAAACTAAAGATGGATATAAATTAAAGAATGTAATGATTGAATAATTTCAAGATTGATAAAAATAAAAGATTGAATAATGAGAGATATAGATTTAATGTTATTCAAATATTGATATAATGAAAGATTGATATAATCTGATATTTATATATATTAAAGATATAAATTAAAGATTTATATAAAGTAATGACTGATATACATTAAAGGCTTGTAAAATAAATATTAATATTAAAGTTAACAGTGAAATTAATTTAATATTGATATAAAATAAGATTTATATTTACAAGAGATTGAAAGAACTAAAATATTAATATAAATCTAAATGCATAAATCAATTAAAGAGTGTTATCAATTAAAGTTGGATAAATACAGAAGATTGACATAAATTGTGATATAAATTAAAAATTCATAAAAATCTAAGATTTATTTAAAATAAAGAATGATATAAATTAAGAGTAGGTATCAATTACAAATTTATATGTTTATAAATTAAATATTTATAGAAACCAAAAATTATAATCAAATATAGATTAATATATACTAGCAGATTCCAGCACTCGAAATTCGAGTGCAAATTCTAGGAAATTTTATTTTTTCATTTTGTAAACCACTAAAGGTATGCTTCACAATTGAACTCATTTTAAATGAAGGAATCCAACTCAACACATTAACACAAAGCCATTAACATATTTAATAAACACGCACATATCATTGTATAATTTTATGTATGTGTTAGGAATAACTTTACACGAACATAACTCCAAAAAAATATTCCAGACGATAGAAACTATAAATCTGGGTAACAGCTAAAAAGAAATACCTTTCAAATGATAAATTTTTTTTCAAAATCGGTGAAAAACTGTGAAACTTACATCGGTCACAATAAATCGGCTTGCCAATTAATATTATAGATTAAAGATTTATATAAAAGACAGATTGATATAAATTGAAGATTTATATAAATTCAAAATTGAATTCATATAAGAATGCATATAAATTAAAAATTTATCTAATAAAAGATTGGTATAGTTTTAAAAATATACATATAAAAAACTCTTACATGTTACATATTACATATTACATATTACAGATTTATATAAAATGGAGATCGATATAAATCAGAGATTGATATAAATTAAAGATTAATATAAAATATTAACTAATATAAGTTGAAGATTATTACAAAAAAATTGACGAAGAAAAGAATGAAGTTAATTTAAGATTTATATAATTTAAAGACCGATTACAATTGACTATCATAAAATATTAATCTAAATTTAATAATACTAAGATCTTGACATTTATTAAGGATTTAAAATAATTAAAGATTAACTTCAAATAAAGAGTTATATAAATTAAAGATGGATATCAATTAATAGTGTATATATAAATTAAAGATTTATGAAATAAAAATTTATGAAAATTAATTAGTTATATAAATTAAAGATTTATATATATAAAATAAAGATCGATATTAACTAATGATTAAAGATTGTTATACATTTAAGATTAATATGCAGTTAAAATTAATGTAAATTAAAGACTGATATAATAAGAAATCGATATAAATTTGAGATTCATATAAATTAGAAATCGATAGATATTAAAAATTTTAATATTCAATAAAGACTGATATAAATTAATACAATTTAAAGATTGATGTAAGTTAATGATTGATATAAAAAAACAAAATTTCTATTAGAGATTGATATAAAGTACAGATTGATATCACTTAGAGATTAATACAAATTAAATTTTATATAAAATAATGATTGATAGAAAGTAATATTTCATATAAATAAAACATTGGCATAAAGTTTGATAAAAATTTTATAGAATAAACTAAAAATTTACAACTGATAATAAATATTTTATTATTTTATTATAATCTTTTCATTAGATTTTATATAAAAAATAAAAAAGGAGTCAATATGTTAACCATGTATTTCGAGGTTCATTTCATATACTATTCATATGCTATTGTTGCCTTGTTTAATAAATAAAACCTTAAAAAGTAGGCTGTTATAATAAGCTACACATCCTTACAAATAAGTTTTAAATATTTTTTTTTTCATAATTAAGTAGTTGGTCATTGGTTTCTTGCATGACCTATGTCTCAAAAATGCTGTCACGAAAATGTTATAAATAATAAATTGTTTGCGCTTTTATTGTTTCCATTTAACAACAATTTAAATTGTGATTCAGTAGATAAAATTGACAGCCAGACAAACAAATAAACAAATAAAACTCAATATATATTAGCTAAGGTTACACTTGCAATTGACACACGTGCAGACAAATTTACTATGTGTATTTATTTAATACAAATACATACAAGGGAAAATGACAACAACCAAATTTACAAAAATTTTGCCACTTCTCAAAACAAAATAAAAAAACAAACACATGCATAGACCAGCACATAAAGGAGTTTTCCTATACTACGGCATAGCAATAACAAATCAATATCCTTTCATATGGAAATTTCCAAACAATAAATATATTTTGTATTATTTTTGGTTTCCTTTTTTTTAAATAATGTTAAACATTTGCTTTTGAAGTAAAATTGATTTGTATACCTATACAAACGCATTTGGTTTGATTGTTTTTTTCTTTTTTTTTTTAACTATATCTTGTATACCAAGTGGTAGATAAATGACATAATCACGTACAATAAACAGGTGTTCTATACATCTTATATTCTTGAGTATACAAAAAGACATATCAATAATCTCAGCTAGCATTCAAAATGTGTCACATGAATTTTATCATGTACGAGTACAATCATGGACACCTGTACCGAAAAGAGAAAATAAATTCAAAAATATAAAATAAAGTCTTTACTAAAGCTTATAATAAATATTGTTTTTTAATGGAAATATATATAAAAAAAAAACAAAACGAACATCTATTTACAGTCCATGATCACAAATGCACAGAGTTCATAGGTGTTCGCCAGCTATGTATAGAATTTACACTATTATTTACAGGTACCCGATAGTTATTTATAGCCATTGTAAATTCTTTGTACTCTGCATGAATTTTTCTCTTTTGTTAAACATTTGTAAATCATATAAATTATGAGCCAATTGTTTTTGTTAAACAGAAAAAAAAATTCTTTAGATTTTACATATGTACTAACCATACATGTCGCATTCATTTTGATAGATACCCACACATATACACAAAATACTAACGCTCTATACAGTTAAGGCAATTTATTATACTATCAGTTTACAGTGATTTGAATTAGACAAAATGGAACACAAAATAGGCAGATAGGCGGAAAAGGATATATTACCAGGAGTTTCAATACAAAAATTATGATATCTTCATTAAGGATTGATAGAAAATATTAAGGATTAATATCAATAAAAGTTTGACTTAAGTTAGAAAAAGATGAATATAAATTAAGAATTGAAAAGTTAAAGATGGATAGAAATAAAATATTAACAATAAAAAGATTAAAGATCAACCACGAAAAACTTATATTAAAAAAAGAATGATATAACTTAGAGATTTAAAAAACTTATATTTGAAATAATATAAACAATTGTTGAAATAAATTAAAGATTGTTACAAATAAAAGATGCATATAAAAAAATATTAAATAAACTACAAAAGCACAGAAATTAAAAATTAATATTAAGTAAATAAAGATTTAAAGATTTAAGTAAAGATAAAAAGATGGATATCAAATAAAGCTTAAAAAAAAGATTGAAAATGGATATCAATATATACATGAAACATTAAGAGAAATTAAAGATATATATTTAAAAGTATACACGTGCTTTGATATTAAAGTTAAGATTGTTATAAATTAGAGATTAATATAATACAATAATATAATAATATAATAATATGTTTAAAGATCAATATATATAAGATATACATAAATTAAAGATTTATACAAATAAAATATTAATATAAACTAGCAGATTCCAGTCCTCGAAATTCGAGTGCAAATTCTAGGAAATTTTATTTTTTCATTAAATAAAGACCCTAAAAGTATGCTAATCAATTAAAGACAATTCACAAATCAACACAAAAAACAAACTCATTTTTATTACATACATTAACAAATTTAATAAATACACACATAGCATTGTATAATTTTATGTATGTGTTAGTAGCACCTTTAAATGTAATTTACTCAAAACAAAGGAAAAAATTTTAAAATCTCTAAATCTGCAAAATGGCTAAAAAGAAATACCTTTCAAATAATATACGTTTTGTGAAAATCAGGATAAAATGGTAATACAAAACATCGGTCACAAAGAATCGCCTAAACTATTAATATTATAGATTTAAGATTGCTAAAATCAAGCTTTTATATATGGGGGATTTCATGTCAAGTGCACCAACTTTTAAACCGATGTCTTCCGATCGGGATGAAATTTGCACCAAGGTTAGTCTTATTGGATAGTAGTTTAGACACAATTTTTCAACAAGATCGGTCCAGATCTCTCTGAGTTAGAGGGTACCAAAATTTGACATTTTGGCCAAACAGGTGTTTTTTCTCATCCATGTAACTTATTACCTATTGTTCTTAGAAAATTTTCTCCCAAAGAGTTTAGATAGCTATATCTTCAATATTTCGAAAAAAAATACTTTAAAAAAAAATAAAATTTATAGACTTTTTTTTTGCTGAATTAAAGAAATTTTTCAAAAAGGGCATTTTTTTCATAAGAAAGAGCTTTTAGTCGCTTGGTGGGATGGGAGTGGGATATCTATTAAAATAAATGTTTTGTAACTAAGACAACGGTTTTTCAATTTTTCACAAATGCACTATTTTGAATTTTTTTCTATTTGTGTCTAAAATCTTACAAATAAAACTTATACTGAGAAACTAGACAAACTAAACTTTCCGAAGGTATCTAACATACCTCAGGAAAAAAATCGCTTTTTTTCTATAGAAATGTTGAAAAATTATTATTTTTTTATTTATTTTTAATAATAATTAAATTAATGTATAATAATAATATTAAAAATAAAAAGATAAATAATTTATTAAAATTTAATCTTAATTGCATTAGATCCATTTATATCATAACTATTTTTATACTTAATTTATTGTAGCTGATTAAGTATTTAAGTCTTGTAAATTTTTAAATACCCAGTCTTTCATCCAGCTTTTTTTTACTGCGTTTTTTGTCAATCCTTGCTTAGCGTTACTAGTTTCAGCTGTTGATTTCGCTGCTGGTTTATTTGTTGTCTTTGGAAAGAATAGAGGCAGAAAACTTTTTCAACTTGGGTCTTCCATCGACAAGCGGTATAAAAGCATGGTATTGAGCGGTGCCATCGATTGTTACCGCAGCATCGAATCTGCTCTTCAGTGTTTTCAATGTTTCCTGATGATCCTCTTTGCTACTAAAAACTATTTTAGTTTCTTTACAATAATTCTTTGCCCAATGGAATAAAGCAGTCGCATCTAAGATGCGATCTTGATGAGAGCACTGGAGGCTATACTTCGCTGCATTTCTTTTAAGGTTTGCTCCAATACCATCACATGTTCCTTTACCATGAGCAGTAGGATGAAAATGCCAGTCAGCTGGCATTCCAAAATCTTTTTCAAGGGCCATAAGATTTGCCAAGCTACTTTTGTTTTTAAAATGTTGACGAGCTCCGTCCGAAACGTAGTATACCTTCTTTAATGTAAATTTAGATTTTAGAAGTTTTAGCATTCTCTTCTGGTACTCATAAACTGCAACGGTATCATGTTTTAAATCGACGGATATGATTGCCATACTTTTGTGTTCCAGTTTTTCATCTTTCATGTAGTAAGTAACTACTGTGAATATAGTTGCTTGGTACATTCACCTAAGTGGCAAGAAGTTGTTGCATTAGGACACATAGTCAATTTAAGGCCATCGCGGTAATCGTGTAAATCTTCTGCCGAATCATCTGTTAAATACTTTAAGTTGATTTCCTTCAACATCAGTTTACCATTTTCATGGTAAATGCAAACGCATACTGTGTGAGTTCCGCTGCTTCTTGCCAAAACGCAATGTTTTGGCCTCATTTGGGTTAATTTCGTGAAGCCAATTTTAACATCCTCGTGTTCATATTGAAATGTTGCAAATAACTCTTTCAGGTTACAGAGAACCATTCTCTTCTGTTATTTTATGAAGGTATGTTACATACCTTCGGAAAGGTTAATTTGTCTAGTTTCTCAGTATAAGTTTTATTTGATTTTTTTTTTAGATTTTTCACACAAATAGGAAAAAATTCAAAATAGTGCATTTGTGAAAAATTTAAAAACCATTGTCTTGAGTTACAAAACATTTATTTTGAAAGGAAAAGTCCTAAACTTTCTTATGAAAAAAAAAATTCCCTTTTCGAAATAAGAGGCAAAAATGCTTTAATTTAGCAAAAAGAAAAGTCTAAAATTTTTTTTTTTAAGTATTTTTTTTCCAAAATATTGAAGAAATAGCTATCTAAACTATTTGGGAGAAAATTTTCTAAGAACAATAGGTAATAAGTTACATGGATGAGAAAACACCTGTTTGTCCAAAATGTCAAATTTTGATCCCCTCTAACTCAGAGAGATCTGGACCGATCTTATGTAAAAATTGTGTCTAAATTACTATCCAATAGGACTAACCCGATCAGAAGACATCGGTTTGAAAAGTTGGTGCACTTGACATGAAACCCCCCATATATTAAATATTGATATAAAGTAAAGAATGATAAAGTTTAACATTTATATAAAGGAGATTAATATAAATTTAAGAATGATATAAACTAAATATCTATATCACTAAGAAGTGATTATGATTTCTATAAATTAAAGATTGTTGAAAATTATGGATTGATATAAATTAGAGATCGATGTATATAAAATATTAATATAAATTAATCAAAAAAAGATTGAAAAATTAAATATTTATATAAAATAATGATTGATATAAGTTAAGGACTGCTATAGGTTAATGATATGAATTAGAGATTTATATAAAATTAAGATTAATGTAATTTAAGGATTGTTACAAATTAAAAAATAGTTACAAATCAAAAATTGATATAATTTGAAAGCTGATATAAATTCAAGACGGATATAAATTAAGGTTTGATATAATTTAAAGATTGATGCAAATTTAAGAATAATATAAATTTTATTAAATAATGATATAAATTCAAGACTAATATATAAAAAATATCAAAACAAAGTACAGACTTATATGAATTAAAAATAAAATTAAAATTTAGGACTCATATTATAAAAGATTAGTATAAATTAAAAACTGACATAAGCTAAAGATAGGTGTTAGTCAGAGATTAAACATTGATATATGTACATTAAAGAATGATAAAAATAAATATCGATATAAGTATAGGAATGATATAAATTAAATATGTATATTAATTTAGAATTGTTCAAATTAAAGAATAATAGAACTAAAAGATTTTTATATGCTAAAGATTGTTATAGGTAAAAAATTGATATAATTTAATGATAAATCTACATTAGAGCAAATAGAGGCAAATTCAAAAAAATTTTATGATTGTAAAAAATTAAAGACCGTTATGAATATTAGATTGATAAAAATCCAAAATTTATACACACGAAACATTAAAGATTGATATTAATGTACGGATTGCTATAAATTAGAGATTAATATAAATGGGATACTGATATAATTAAATATTAATATTTACAAAAATTTTCTATTAAGAAAAAAAATTTAAAAAATCGTAAGTTCATATAATTAAAAGATTAATATAAAACAACAATTGATTTAAGTTAAAAAATAACACAAACTAAAGAGATTGATATAAAATAAAGATTGATTTAAATTAAAAAATAGTACAAACTAAAACTTGATATAAGAAAAACGTTTATTTAAGTTTAAGATGGCTATCAACTGATGATTTAAATAAATTACAGGCTGATATAAATACAAGATTAAATAATATAAATATATATATAAAATAAAGATTGATACAAACTAAAGATTGATATATACCAACAATTATTATAAATTTAAGATGGACATAAAGTAAGGATTTATATAAATTAGAAGTTGGTATTAATTTGTGATTGATAAATTAAGGATTGGCAGAAATTAAAAATTTATGCAAATTAAATTGAAGATTGATATAAAAACGCTCAAAATAAAGATATGAATTAAATATTAATATATATATAAGATTTGTATAAATGAAAAAATTACATATTATAAAGATTGATAAAAACCCAACATTGATATAAAATATAAATTGTTATATAGATTTAAACTCGACTATTTTATAATTTAATTAAATTAAAGATTTATATAAATTAAAGTTTCACATAAATCATAAATTCATATATACAGATTTAAGATTGATATAGTTTAAAGATTTATATAAAATATATATCAATATAATTTAAAGATTTATGTAAATTAACAATTTGTATAAATAAAAGATAGATATAAATTAGAGATTGATATTAAACAAAGAATAATATAAATTCAAGATTAACGTAAATTACAGATTATTATATATTTAAGATTGATATACATTTAAGACTTTTACAAATTAAACACTAATATAAATAAAATGATATAAATAAAGGATAGAAATAAAATACAAATTAGTATAACTACCTTAAATATTAAATAAAACTAAGACTAATAATATGAAAAATTAGGTTATTATTTAATTTAAAAGGTGATAAAAATTAAAGATTGACTTCATTTTAATATTTTAATCTATATAATTTATGATTGATATAAACTAAACATTAATATAAAATGAAAACAGATATAAAGTATAGATTTATAAAAATTATACATTGGTATTTATTAATGATTGATATTAATTATGGATTGATATAAATTAGATATTAATATAAATTAGAGATTGATGGAAATGAAAAATTTGTGTAAAATGAAGATTGTTATAAGTTGATATAAATTAAAGATTATTTCAAATAAAGGACTGATATTAATTAAAGATTCATATAATTAGATACAAAGAATTTAGCTCGACAATTTTATATAAATAGAAGTTTGATATAACTTATAGATTAATCCATTATATTAATATGCAAGGTGAAATTTTGTGACATATTCTACGCTTTCAATTACCAGCCGATTTTAAAGAAAAACTTACCATTTGAAAGGAATTTCTTTGCAGATGTTCACTATATTTACATATGTGCACCATCTGGTCCTTTTTTTTGGTATAATACATTTAAAGTTGCTACTAAGACATACATAAAACACATATTTAAGCTTCAAATAAAAAACGATATAATGCTGCGTGTGTTTATTAAATTTGTGTTGAATTGTGAATTGGCAATAATTGATTAGCATTACTTTTAGGCTCTTATAAAATTATTTAGGAAATGAAAAAAAACTTCCTATAATCTGCAAAGGTTTATAAATAAATTTAATAAGTGATCAGGCTCGAGGTCTTTGTTTATAATACTTTATTTTATTTTATTTTCAATATTTCGCCTACCGTTGGCAAGCATCATTAGGAAATCTATACAAAAATTATTAATTATTTTTCGTGCCATCCAAGGAGTATAATCATGAATACTGCAAGTAATTTTATTAACAGAGTGTTAACAATCAGTGGTAAACAATTCCATAGGGAAAATTTACATAAAATAAATGATATTTTAAGAAAAAACTTGTTTCCGAAACACATTATTAAAAAACTAATTTACAGAAATAAGAATAATAAACAAAGACCCACACCAGATGACTCTAATAGGATATATAAATCAATGAACTATGTGCCAAAAATCTCAGAGCGTATTCAAAACTCCGATATTTATAACAAAGAATAATATAAAATAGCTTCAAATACAAATAACACTCTCAAACAACTATTTTCAAATACAACAAGTAAGGTTGACGACATGGATAAATCAAATCTCATCTACAAAATAAAATGCCTGGGGGACAACACTAACTAATGCAACCAAGTATACGTTGGGACTACACAAAACAAGCTGAAAACTAGATTAGCAGGACACAGATCAGATATAAGATGTAGAGATAATTCATCAACACAAAAAACAGCACTTGCGGCCCACTGTGCTATGAAATATATAAACGAAGGTTTACATTGGAAATGTTACACATCAACAAAGTCATACAAGAAAAGAGAATGAACTACCGAACCGATATATAAAATTTTTCAAAGAGTTATATGTACATAATAAATAAAACCAATTAGATCATTTAGTGCAATATTAGAAGTTAGGCCATAAGGTCGTAAAATAATTTTTGGATAACTGTTACTCGTTGTTTTGTAAATTTTTTTTTTTGTCGTGTTATATAAATTGAAGATTGATATTAACTTAAGAGCTATATAAATTGAAGACTTTTAATAAATTAAAAATTAATATTAATTAAAAATAGAAGATAGAAATAAAATACAGATCGATATACATTAAAGATCTAAACAAAACTAAAGGCTAATATTATAAAAGATTGATATAAACTTAAGAGTGATATAAATTATAGACTGATATATTATTAAAAATTAATATAAATCAAAGAAATTCAAGATTGAAATTTATTTAAGACTGATATAAATTAAAGATTAATCCTTATATTTTATTAATCTTTAGTTATATCAGTCTTTTACTTAAAGCCTCTGAAATTTAACATAAATCCATATTAACCAAAATTTTTTGCTAATCTTTAATTTATATCAGTTTTTAATTGGTTAATTACTACTTTGCACAAATATATAATTTCAATCAATCCTAACTTCATAAAATATTTTATTTTTATAGTTGTATTTATTCGACCTTTCAAATTATTAATAGAACTTCATATGGTTGAGCTCGAGGTCATTGATTTTTATTATATAAATATTCTCCTTATTTTATCAATATTTCGACACTCTTTGAGTATCATCATCAGGATTCTTCCAGTGAATGTTTACATGAAAAAACTAAATATTTTAAGCTATATTTGCTTACACATTGTCATATGTTATTGCACTGAATATTTATATAATAAAAATCAATGACCTCGAGCTCAACCATATGAAGTTTTATTAATAAAATATTTTATTTATAACAATACATAATTTACATTTATATCATATATATATATATAAAAATGAATCGTGGTTTGTTCGTCCGCTTAAACCTTGAAAACTACACGACCAAAAGGGATACTTTCTTCTGTGAATTTGTTTGTTACTGCCATGCAAATGTTTAGGAAAAAAATAAAAGTACAAAAAGTCTCAACAGGTGGCGCTGTACGCGGTTATTCCATTTTAACATTATATATATTGAGGAATATGAGAAGGAGAGCTTTGTAAATTTGTGTGAGGCCATCCATTATTAATATAAATAGTCGTACCGAAAATGGTCGTATCGGATAAGTGGGCGTGGTACCTGCCATACAAAATTAATTTTTAATATCTTATATCTTGAGTACTGATTTAGAGAGAGCTGTGAACTTTGCATGAAGTCACCTGTTATTGCTGTGAGTTGCTGTAAGTAGCAGTTGTAAAAATTACCGTTATCGGAAAAGTGGGCGTGGCACCTATAAAACAAATTAATTACTCAATATAAGACTCAATATCATGGGAGAGCTTTGATACTTTATGTGATGTCATCTGTTATTAGTGTAAGTAGACCTGACGAAAATAGGCTGGATCGGAGAAGTGGGCCGGGTACATCCCCTACAAAGTACTGATTAAATTTTATGTACATGTACCGAGTATAACGATAGGGAGAGCTTTGCAAGTTTGTCTGAAAGGGCGGAAAAGGGCAGGATTGGACAAGTGGGCGTGTCACCTCCCGTATAAAAAAAATTTTCTAAATTATAAAAGTATCTTGGATAATGTAAAAGGGAAAGTGAAGATAATTTGAGTGAGTTCATAGGTTATTAGTGTGGGTAGCCATGCACGGACTCATGAACGACAATACAACGCACCTACAGTTCGTGAAATATCAATTGTTGTTGTTGGTGAAAATTTGGAATCGCGTGATATAGTCATAAAACGCCGAAATAAAAACGCACTACAGCGAATAAGTGAGACATATTGGTCGTATGACGTACTACAATATCCGCTTATGTTCTACCGTGGAGAAGACGGATGGATATCACCTCAATTACAGCATGATAAATCCGGCCAATGGTTAGTGCAAAAAAAAATTTTTGATTGCCACGTATATATATACATATTGTAAATTTTTAGGGGTCAGGACAAATAGGAAGGCAAGTTCAATTAACTTTGACAATCACCTACTGCTGTTGATCTGTACGTTAAGGTTGAGAGAGAACGACTCAATAACATTCGATTCAATCAGGCTAAGTTGCGATCTGAAGAATATATTCACTTCAGAGATGCGGTTAATAGAGAAGCAGATATTACAAATGTTTTTCGTCTCACAATGTTGCCATTGACATTTTGAGATAGATCTTGAGATAGATCCAGAGTTCCACGAAGTGGTGAAGACCAGTATGCTCGACGGACCATGCGGACAACACAATCCCACTTCGGTTTGTATGTCAGACAATACAGCACAAAACGCTGTCCACGTGTTTTTATTTCGGAAACTTAAACTGGAAACTATGGATATCCAATTTATCGGCCAGTTGACAATGGAAGAACATTCATAACTCCATTGAAAGGAGTGAATATCGTGGTTGACAACACATTTAAAGCACACATCAAGCCATCGTCTATGGTAAAAGTGTTGCAAAATTGTAAATTGATCATACGGGATGGCTGACAAACGATGATTAGAAGCACTGGATCGAACGTTGAAAGTTTTGCGTAACAATAATTTTAGATTTGGTGGTGCGATGATATTGTTGGTACGAGACTTCAGACAAACAATTCCAGTGATTCCGAAATCAACAGCAGCGGATGAATTAAACGCATGTCTGAAGTTATCGTAGTTGTGGCAATACGTAAAAGTCGTTCCATTGACTATGAATATGCGAGTGTTCCAGCAACAGGATAGAACCGCAGAAGCTTTATCCAAAGGACTGCTGAGAATTGGAAATGGACAAATTCCACCTGCCATTTGCCAATTAACTTTAACGCAAAATGAACTCATCTCTGAATTATATCCGAACATTGGCCAAAATGTTCTTAGCTACGATTGGTTGAGCGCGCGCGCAATTTTAGCAGCAAAAAATATTGATGTCAATGATCTGAATTGAACGATCAAATTCCTGGTGAACTGCACTCATACAAATCGTTCGATCGCATTGAAAACGAAGATGATAACGCAAATTATATAGTGGAATTCCTAAACTCTTTGGATTTGCCAGGAATGCTGCCTCATCATTTGCGCCTTAAATTTGGATCTGTCATTCTTATGCTATGAAATCTTCATGCCCCGAAACGATGCAATGGAACTCGACTGATTGTGATGAAATTAATGAGATATGTGATAGTGGCAAGGATTTTGAAAGGGCGGTTCAAGGAAGTTTGTGGCAAAAATGTCATGCTTTTCACACGGCCAGCTATATGTTGCGTGCTCCCGAGTTGGGAAGCCATCCTCACTATTCGTTTACGCTCCGGAGCAGAAAACAAAACATTGTGTATCGTGCAGCATTGGATTGATAACAATCATTATTCCATTCTGTTTTTAATTAATTATTGATTTTATTCTAATTTCACCAATGTTGAGCGTGACGAAGACCGTGGGGTCAGCTATTCATATAATTATAAGATATGGAATTCAACTGAATTCAAAAAGTGTTTTATTCAAATTATATTATTGCGTCGTCTGTTTGCGGTCGATAATTTTCGATTAAAAAAAAATATCGAAATTAATTCAGTCAAAAAATCTCATTTGGACAAAACGAAGTCTGCCGGGTCAGCTAGTATTTATATATAATTTTTTAAGTCTTATATATTTAATTTTTAATTTATATAAATCTTTAAATTATATTTAGCACATTTACATCAATCTTTCTTCTACACCAATCTGTATGTTAGTTATTGTAAATTTGTATCACTCCTTTGTAAATATAACTCTTTGCAATGTATTGTTTTTCAATCTTATCTTGAATTTATATTAATCTAAGAGTTTTAACAAACTTTCGGTTCTAAAACTCTTCAACATAAATCAATTGTGGACTTACCGCAAGCATAATATTTTATTCATTATATCAATCTTTCATTTACATCAATTTTTAATTTAAGTCGATCTTAAGCTAATATCAATCATTATTTGGTAGCAATCTTAGTTTATTAGAATCTTAAATTCATATCAATCCTTATTTAATATCAAAATTTTTTTTATAAATCGATTTTTTATATCAATTTTCCATTCTATCAAGCATCTAATTATATTAGTCTTTAATTTATATCCATGGAGACTTGTACTACTCTAAATATTGTTATAAACTAAATATTGATACAAGACAAGGCTTAATATAAATCTACGATGAATATAAAATAAAGATAGATTTAAATCCAGAATAATAAATACTGTTATAAATACTAGTTCAAGAGTAATGAAAAAAGATTTTTGAGAAATTGCTCTTTTTAAACAAAAAGGTACTTTTTTAATCAAAACGTACTTTTTTGAGAAAATTTGTTTTTTGAGGAGAATTAACTTATTTTAGAAAAGGCACTTTTTTAAGCAAAATGTAATTTTCTGAGAAAGTGTATTTTTTAAGAAAAGGAACTTTTTTAAGAAAAGGTACTTCTTGAAGAAAGGATACTTTTTATGCAAACACACTTTTTTAAGTGAAGGTACTTTTAAGAAAGTGTACATTTTTGGAAACGTTACTTTTTAAGGATAATTAATTTTTTAAGATATGGTACTTTTTTAGAAAATCTCTATTATTTAGAAATGGAAGGAAAAGTTTTTTTTTAAAGAAATTGTATTTTTTTAAGAAATATTAAATTTTTTTAGAAAATGTACTTATTTAAGAAAACATACTTTTTCAAGAAGCGACACTTTTAAGAATAGGTACTTTTTTAAGAAAAGGTACCTTTTTAAGAAAATTTAACTTTATAAGAAAATGTAATTTTTAACGAAATGGTACCTTTTAAGAAAATTTGCATCTTTAATAAAATGTAAGGCAAGTTACTTTATTAAGAAAAAGTACTTTTTAAGAGAAGGTACTTTTTAACCCATATCGTCCCAGAGATTTTTTTTAATAACTTTACAAAACTTGGTAGTTAAGGTAATTTGGGGTTAGAAAACACGAATCTGAAGACCAAATTTTTTCAGATTTTTTGTCTTTGAGAAAAATGGTGTTCGATTAATCGAGCACTGGGCACTATTTAGAATTTTTTTATTATTCCTATAGATTTTCTTGCTGTTTCACCATTAAAGAATATTCGACGACAGAAACATTCAAGTTTCCAAGCATTTACTACGAAGAATTTAAAGCAGAGATCCGCAAGGGCCAATACCACTTCTTTGCTCGAATAGAAACACTGTTATTTTGCACAGCATTGTCATGTAAATCCACTCCACCCATTCCTTTGTTGTAATTTTTCAATAACTGGGGGTTGGTTATAATTCACAAAGCGACCGTGTTCAATAACGTTGCCATCACTATTTTTTTTTTTTGCTTTTTCCACCTTTTCACTGGCACAGTGGGGTAGACCTGATCAAAATTGGTGGCAACTGTAACTTCTTTGTTATCCTGCCAACGGCAAATTAAAATTTTATTTTTGTTGTCAAACTGAAAATCGTGATCGCCTCTTTCCAAACTTTTTTCAGCTTTCGGCTCAGCTCCGCCGATTCTATTTGACCGCACAATACCTGTTGCACACAATCTTCTTTCAGTCAGAAGGCACATGAGGTAGTAGGATGTACAAAAGTTGTCGAAATATACAGTATGCCTCTCTGGAAACTCTTTATTTTCTAACAAGCGAAGAACCACATCGCCTCCTAAACCAAGTTCTTTGTTATAGTTGTCTGCCGATCTAGCATATGGTATACAGTTATAAAGATAACCAGCTGTAGAGCAAAGGCACCATAATTTATAACCGAAACGAATAGGGTTACCGCGTATAAACATTTTGCAAGAATGACGTCCAAATTATGGCACCATTTATTCATCAACTGAGAAATCTGCCTCCCATATACCAAATTGAATAAACTTTTTGTTGATAAGCTCGTACAAAGGACGTATCTGATATTTTATGAATTAAAGTAAAAAAATTAGAAAAAAAATATTTGAAAGAATTGAACAATACCTTTGCCATTTTGTCATTCTTGTCTAAATTAAAGTTATTGTTGAAGTGAATAAATTTTTTAATGTCTAAGAACTTATTTCTTGGCATACATAACTTCACAGCAGGAACGCCTAATGTTGGGTGATTTGACCAATAATCACGAGCTGCAGGCACAGTGTGATATCCAGACAATACCAAAATGCCTAGGAATTGTTGAAGCATAATTTTGTTTAGTAGAAAAGCAGAATTCTGCTGCTGAGCATATCGATTTGTTTCGTCGATTATCATATCTAAAACCTCATCATCAAAAATTAAACTAAATAAATCTAGCGGCGTTTTTCCGTTTAGGCTATCGGCTAATTTTTGTTTCACATTATCAAGTGGTTCATTTACTGGGGCAATATCGTATTCAAACATGCCTTCACGATTTCTCCTTTGTGTCCACTTCGGCTTATCAAAATCTGATAAGTTTTTTATAATTTTTATTTTTTTGTTGTTGAGTTTTTTCAATTCGTCTTATTTTTGATGGTTGTGTAACACTGGACGAGGTTGAGGGAGCCATTGAATAAAAATTAACATCATCGTTGGTTTCACAAGAGTCGCTGAAATCGCAAGATTCTCCTGAAGCTTTCTCAATGGCTTCCACCTCAAAAGTTCCAGCACATTCCGATATATCACCTGACTATTGACGAAATTGTTCCAATATGTACATAAAATAATTTCAACTATAAACTACTTACATCGACAATAGGAATTAAGTCGTCATCAAAATCTTCTTGGTCTGTATTTTCATCCACTTTATCAGAATTCCTTTCGTGTGGTTCTGTCTCCTCATTGGTCCAACTATCAATTATTGCCTCCAGCTCAAATTTTGCAAGAGCGCGTTTTGATACCGTATGTTTTTTCATTTTTTTAACACTTAACAACCCGTTTTTTGACACAATATGTCCCTTTGCTCGGAAGAGGTCACATATAAATAATATCAAAAAAATTTCAAAAGAAATAAAAAAAAAACTTTTCCACCTATGAGAGAGAAAAAAACTGCTAAATAGTGCAAAGTGTTCGATTTCTCGAACACTGTATTTTGAAGGCATATTACAACAATACAAGTGAAAAAACAAAATATATGTTTTTCATTGTTGAAAGTACATTTTTACATTTTACTTTTTTTTTAAACATGCTAAAATTAATGTTTTTTCTTCTTCTTTCTTATAGATGGGGGAGTGAAGGCTAACCCTATACACAATCTAATTGTATAAAAAAATAGTTCTGGGTCTTAATTAAAAACAGAAAAAAAAATTATAAAAATGCATAAAATTAACTGTTCGAATAATCGAACATTGGGACGATATGGGTTAAGAACATTTTTAACTTTATGCGCTAGTTCTTATATTACAAGAAATACTAAGACGTATGAGCGTTAATTTTTTGAACTTCGGTATTAATCATACGCCATTATGAGTTCCGGAGTGAGCATAAATTCATAAATATATTTATGTTAAGATTTATATAAATCCAAGCTTGATAAATTGATTAAAATGAAACACACACAAATGCCTCTTCCTTACCACAGTACAGTTTATGGGGTTATAAAAAGTTTATTGGGACAGTTGTAATTTCCCTCTAATAGACATGTTAACCTGGTATATAAACAACAACAATGATGCAAACAAGAATAGAACATAAATTTCTAAACTTAATAGTATTTAAATGGAACAATAATAGTTCCTCCACATACTCAAAAATAGAGTCGTAGATCAATATCACTAATATGCAAGGGGCTATCCTTTAACCATTGCCTGTTAATTGTACTGAGTAGAGAAATAGAAAAATATTGTATTTTAGAACCGATACAAAACTAGTGTAATCCAACATTGCAGTATTTGTATTCTACGTATACACGTAATATGTAGAAGAATGGTATGCTGAGGCACTGCGTATGGTTTTATCACACAGTAAATTCATATTTATGTTCCAGTAACAAGGTGCATTTTAAAATTTTTATAACACTCTTTCATTGAATACTGAATGTTATCATGTTGGACAAAGCGCAGAGGGCCAAGGAAAAGCATAAAGCATAGACGTGGTGGTTTTTAATATTTTATTATTTTTTTTTTTTTAGAATTTATTGCACATTTGCTTATTCGGCAATATAAAATGTTGAACAATTAAACAAAAATTGCAAGTTAAAGCAACAGAGTGGAATTAATTGGCAACAAATCGTGGTAATTGCAGTTGAGATACAAAAAAGGCATGTGAAGTGAAATATTTAGGGAGGCACTTAAATAGATTATAAAAGAAGTTTTAGAAGATAATTCAAAAAAGCTGATAAAATTTAATTTCAAAATATAGAGTTTTCTTGAAAAGTGCAGTTTCTCGCTAAGTGTGAGAGAGAACTAAATTTTTTATATCGGAGAAATAACATACAAATTAGATTTTCTTGAAAAATTGGATGATCTCATATATCAGTAACGATTGCCTGTCTTGCTAAGTTTAAGAGACAAATACAATGTTAGGGTTCTAATAAATAATTCGTATAAATTCGAGTTCTGATCAAAAAATTCAGTTGATTTTGTTCTCTCTAATTAACATGATAAATTCATTGTAAATAGAAATCGATGCTAGAAACAATCACTTATTTTCTAAAAAATTGCTTAAAATTTAAAATTCCTTATATCAATTATTTGATCTCATATTACAATCAATTAGCTTTCAAGATAAAAATAATTTTAGGTTTCCCAGAAACTATTCTGGAAAAACATAAATTTCTGGTAGAAAAATTGTGTGCTTTTATATTACATAGATTTTTTCAGGTTTCTCATAAATAATTCCTTATTCCCTCCAATAAAAACAAATCATTGGTCTGAAAAACTGGCTGATCTCATACTAAAGTATTTTTCAATTTTTCTAGCTTAGTTTTTGAAATCAATTTAATTTAAGGTTTCGCACAAACAATTCATTGGAACAAGAAAAAATTGTTGAACTAAAAAATAGATGATATCGTATTAAAGTGGTTTTTCGCCAATATATTTTACTTAATATTAAATTTTTAGTCGAAGAAGAACACAAAGTTGTTGAGTTTAATTCAGTTTTGAATTTTCGTGATATGCTACTACCAATACTGTGGTTTTCTGGAATAACCGCGTATGTCCATTTTTGTCAGTTTTGAGTAAACAATGCCAAATATATTAATTTTTAACGCTCTTTACATGTGTTAAATTTTTTTTATAAAAATTTTGACCATTTCTGAGTTTTTTCTTTAAAGAACGACGTACCTTAAATGTTTATTAAATTAATTTGCAGCACTAACGACGTATGTCAGCCTACGTTTGATCGCTGACAAATTATTTTCTCAGAAAACGATACATAGTGACATACGTTGTTATTAATGAAAAAAAAAATGCACAATAATTTTGAATAGTTTTCAGTTTATAACCAACTTGTAAAATCTTGTGTATTTATTACTGTTATTTTTTGTCACTATTATTCGTGATACGTTGTTATATTATCATCGTAAGTCCCGTTAACTTATTGTTGACGAACAAAAAAATCCATTTTTCAAGCAACAACAACTTATGGTAGGTTTCTTTTTCAAAGAAAACGACGTTTGTCGACATAAGTTGTTTTATCTGCACACACTTTAAGTGTAATTTACATATTGTTTTTTCGTCCTTCTCTAGGATCTATTCCTCTGAAGATTTTTAACTCAAAATTTTATATAAAGAATTTATTTCCCATATCTACAGGACTGTTAAATAAAAAGCTCTAAAATCTTTATATCGATCCCGTAGTTTCAAATATAACGTTTTTTGGCTCCACTGAACATTTTGATTTTATGACATACGCGGTTATTCTAGAAAACCACAGAATAAACATCGCTTAACCCAGACCCACTGGTTGACTTCCTAACACTGTGTGATTAATATTTAACTTATAAAATTATCGCTCATACGTTTAAGTATTCGTTTAAGGGCACTGTTACACGTTCAATCCAAAAAAGTAAAAAAATAAAATTTCGTCAAAAATGTTTTTTTTTTTTTTTTTTTTTAAACCTGCTCTTAAAAAAGAAAGAGGATGGTCCCAGAACAAGCCGATCTGACGTTTACAGTAGTTTGAAAAAATTTCTTTGATGAAAAGTGGTAACTTTTTTTTTTTTTTGTTTACGACTACTAAATACTGGGTGGCAGAGTTTAAACGAGGCTGTACGAGCTGCCAGGACGAACACCGCAGTGGTCGACCAATGGAGAAGACCATGCCAAAAACGGCTAAGAAAATCCACAAAATGATATCGGATGATCATCAGCTGAAGGTGTGTTAGCATATTGGCTGAATATTTGCAGATAAGAAATCTGTCCGCAAGATGGGTGCCTAGTTTGCTCACTATAGAACATAAACAGTGTTGTGAGAATAACCCAGTTGAATGTTTGGCGATGTTTCACCACAATGAAGCCGAGTATTTGCATCGACTCTTAACCATGGGTGCGACATGGTTCATCACATGAGATAAAGAACTCTCAAAACAGTAGACTGAAATGGGAGAATCGTGTGCAGAGAAAGCGAAGGGAGTTCCAACTCTATGCAAGAATATGGGCCTTGAGTAATTTTTATTGATTATATTCTTTAAGAAAACACTATTATGCCAACTTACTGCAGCGTTAAATTGATGAAATTAAGAGGAAAAAGGCTGCGTTTGCAAAAAATAAAGTGTTGTTTCATCCAGGAAATTCCCCAGTTCACACACCCGCAATAGTGGATGGTTAAAATCAATGTTTTAAAGTTCGCATTTCTAGATCACGTAACTTATTGGCTAGACTCAGCTCCTTCGGATAATTTTCAGTTTCCAAACTTAAAAAAATAGCTCAGAGTTAAAAATTTCCAAGCAATGTAGAGGTGTAGTCTGTGGTTGATTGCCATTTTATGAAGTAGACAGTTCTAAGCTACTAAATCTATTGCATAACATCTTACTTTTTTTAAATGGTAAATTTTCTTCAAAAAGTGCGTTTTCTTCAAAAAGTACCTCTTCTTAAAAAAAGTACATTTTCTTAAAATAGTACCTTTTTTAAAGAAGTACCTTTCCATAAAAAAGTAAATTTTCCTGAAAAAGTTAAAAGGTATGTAAAACAAGTAAGAAAATTATAGTCGGTCTAGACCGACTATACGATACCCTATACCATGCGTTTAGAAACCCTATCTCTTAGGCCCAACTAACTGGACATTGAAAATAAGCAAAAACCAAATTTGAGTGGGATTTTTATTAATTTTTTTGGCTGCAGATATGAAAAAGTTCATATCGGATGCTATATCTATAAAGGGACTAGGTCCAAAAATGGACCGATCCTGATCATGTTTGGTAAAGTCTCTTGTATTTTGCAAAAAAAATGTACAAACAAAATTTGAGAAGAATCACTGCAATATTTTTGTTTTTTAATAGATTTAACTGAAGATCGGGAAGCAGCTCTATATGGGGTCAAAAGGATCATTTTTGGACTACTCATTTGTGGATGTAATGAACGCATACAAACCCAATTTGAGTAAGATCTATATGACAATTTGGATCTTATGGCAATTTATGTCGATTTCATATGGGTAATTTGTATGGGGGCTAGGTCTGAACATGGACCGATTCTCACCAATTTCAATAACGTTCATCCCATGGCCGATAGAAGCTTATATACCAAATTTCATCAAAATATATTCATATTTGCGACCTGCAGTTTGATTACAAGGTTTACATGGACACACAGACGGAAGGACGGACGGACATTGTTAAATCAACTCAGAAAGTGATTCTGATTCGATCGGTATAATTAAAGATGGGTCTAGGTCAAATATTTTTGGTTGTTACAAACAGCAGCACAAAGTCATTATACCCAAACCACATAGTGGTATAGGGTATAAAAAAGTACTTTTTCCTATGAATGTGCATTTTTCAAAAATATCTTTTCTGAAAAAGTACCTTTTCTAAAAATTTACCTCTTCTTAAAAAAGTGCCTTGTTTAAAAAAAAAAACTATCTTTCTTTACAAAAGTGTTACTTTTTCAGAAAAGGTACCTTTTCTAAAAAGAAACTTTTTTTGAAAGATACCCTTTCTGAAAAAGCACCTTTTCCTTTCTTAAAAAAGTACATTTTGTTAAAATATTTTAAATTACTTTTTTCAAATACCATTTCTTAATAAAGTATCATTTGTTTTCTTAAAAATTAAGTTTCCTTGAAAAAATTAAATTTTTATACCCCATACCACTATTTGGTTAGTTTGTAATGACTTTGCGCTGATGTTTGTAACTACTAAAAATATTTGACCTAGACCCATTTTTTATTACTCCGATCGACACAGAATCAATTTTTAATGATGTCCGCCCATCCGTCTCTCCGTCTGTGTATCCATGTAAATATTGTAATCAAACTACAGGTTGTATTGAAACTTCTAGCTGCTATGGAATGAACTCTATTGAAATTGGTGAAAATCGGTTCATATTCAGACCTAGTCTCACACAAATGACACCTTAACGACTTAAATTGCAATAATATCCAATTTATCATATAGATATCGGTCAAATTGGGTTCGTGTATGTTTATTACATTCATTTATCAGTAGTTAAAAAATAAACCCTACAGGACAATTTTTAGTCGCAGCTCGCATATGAAGCTGATTACCGATCTTCACTTAAATCTATCAAAAATAAGAAAAATATTGTTCAGATTTTCTTCAAGTTGGGGTTGTATAGGTTTTGCAAAAAATAAGAGAACTTTCCAAATATAGTCAGGATCGGTAAATTTTTCGACCTAGTCCCCATTATAGATATACATTTTATCCGATATGAACTTTTTCATATCCGAAGGCAACAAAATTAATAACAATGCCACCCAAATTTGGTTTATTCTCATTTCCTATATCTAATTAGCTGGACGTAAGCGAAAGGGTCTCTAAACGTATAAACGTATAAAAAATTTACTTTTTTAAGAAAAGGAAAATTTTTAGAAGAATGTAATTAATATTTATATAGAAAGACGTATCTTACCTAAGAAACAGGTACTTGTTTCGAAAATAACACTTTTCTAGAAAAAGGCGCTTTCTAGGAAAAGGTGCTTATATAGCAAAAGGTACTTTTTTAAGAAAATATCCTTTATAAAGGAAAGATGATACGATCGAACTTTTTTTGATAATATTTAATTCAAAAAAGTACCTTGCGATAAATTTGACACTATTACACTTTTGCTTCGTTTTTAATTGATATTTACATATTTAAAAATTTCCCTGTTTTTACTTAACATTTATGTATATGGTGTAGTTTTTTCTTCACATACTTTTTTTCTTTTTATACCCTCCACCCCAGTGTGCAGAGGGTATACATAAGTTTGTCACTCCGTTTGTAATATTTAGAAAAAAAATTTAGACCCCCATAAAATACATAAATTTGTGATCCTTATAACAAGCGGAGTTGATATAGCGATGTCCGTCTGTCCGTCTGTGGAAATCACGATGACGGCTTCAATCCGACAGCTAGGGTGCTCGTTGGCATAAAAAATGATTCACTGGTAGCCTGAGAAGTTCGCTCTCTAAAACTGTCCAAATCGGTTGATTAGGTCCTGAGAATTGAATGAAGAAGTAAAAAAAAGTGTTGAAAAAATATGATTTGTCTATGTTGTTCTTGTCACGATCACGCCCTCAATGGGATAACTGGGCCGCTCGTTTTTAGTGAGAATGATTAACCAACATCATGAGAAGGTTTTTGCTTCCAAAATCATGACAATCGGTTAAAAAGGTCCCGAGAAATCACTGAAGAAGTACAAAAAATTTAAAAAAAAAACATACGTTTCTGTATTGTTCTTGTTGTTATTCTAAATGTCGTATTGTTGTCAAGCTGGACTTGTTTTTCTGGTCGTTGTGGTAATAGTATAATAAAAACTAACCCTTTGTACATTTTTTATCAACTTTGGTAGAAAAATCTAAAAATTTCCATAGTTTTGGCATCACAAAAAAGTTTGTTAGGTCATTTTTGTCATTGGGTCACGGTAAATGGATTAAAAATCGATCCAAAATTTTGACTACAAGCAGACAAGCAGACACTACGAGTTAATATAAAAGGAGTAAAAATTCAAATTCACTAAAGCAAATAATGCTAAACTACCTGTTGTTAATAAAAAAAACAATGTAAATTTACCGAAAAAACGTGTTATATATTAATTTATTTAAAGAAAACACAACAATAACTTTTGATGTTGTATTTATACCCTATACCACTATGTGGTTTGGGTATAATGACTTTTTGCTGCTGTTTGTAACAACCAAAAATATTTGACCTAGACCCATCTTTAATTATACCGATCGAATCAGAATCACTATCTGATTCGATTTAACGATGTCCGTCCGTCCGTCCGTCCGTCCGTCTGTGTGTCCATGTAAACCTTGTAATCAAACTGCAGGTCGCAAATATGAATATATTTTGATGAAATTTTGTATATAAGCTTTTATCGGCCATGGGATGAACGCTATTGAAATTGGTGAGAATCCGTCCATGTTCAGACCTAGCCCCCATACAAATGACCCCTATGAAATCGACTTAAATTGACATAAGATCCAAATTATCATATAAATCTTAGTCAAATTGGGTTTGTATGTGTTTATTACATCCACTAATCAGTAGTCCAAAAATGATCCCGATCCGACAACTCTTAGTCATAGGCCCCATATAGAGCTGCTTCCCGATCTTCACTTAAATCTATTAAAGAACAAAAATATTGCACTGATGCTTCTCAAATTTTGTTTGTTTATATTTTTGCAAAATACAAGAGACGTTACCAAACATGGTCAGGATCGGTCCATTTTTGGGCCTAGTCCCCATATAGATATAGTATCCGATATGTACTTTTTCATATCTGCAGACAAAAAAATTTATAAAAATCCCACTCAAATTTGGTTTAGCTTATTTCCTATGTCCAGTTAGTCGGGCCTATGGGATAGGGTCTCTAAACGCATGGTATAGGGTATCCTATAGTCGGTCTAGACCGACTATAATTTTCTTACTTGTTTTGCTTTAAAAACAGTTCTACGTATACTTGTTTACATTACTTTTTTCATAAAAAGTACTATTTCTTACAAATTATACTTTTTTGGAAAGTACTTTCCCTTTAAAAATTATATTCTTAATAAGTTTTTTTTCTTAAAAAAGTACTTTTTCTTTGCGAATTACATTTTCGGAAAAAAGACCTTTTATTAAAAAAAGTACCTTTTCTCGTCTTCTAAAAATACCTGTTCTAATAAAAGCACCTTTTTTAATAAAAAAATTACTGTTTTTTTTTTTTCTTAACAAAAAATTACTTTTTCTTAAAAAAAAGATCGCTTTGTTTCAAAAAGTGTCGATTTCCAAAAAAAAGTAACTTTTCTTCAAAATAACAATTTCACTAAAAAGTAAACATTAACTTTTCTTCTGAAAAAAGTGGCTATTCTTAACAAGTAAATTTTCTTAAGAAGTACCTTATTATTTAAAATGTATGTCTTTAAAAAAAAAGTTTCCCTTAAAAAAAAATATGGATTCTTAAAAAAGCTCCTTTTCTATCTTATATATAATTTTTCTTTAAATAACAACTTCCTTTATTAAATATATATTCTTCAAGAGCACATCTTCTTGAAGAAGTGCTTTTTGAATATTATTAATCATTTTCACTTTCAAAAGAAATTTACCTTTACTTTAAAAATTATTTTTTAAGTACTTTATTAAGAAAATGAACTTTTTTCAAAAAAGTACTATTTCCTAAAAGAGTACATTTTCATAAAAAAATATCTCTACTGAAGTAAGTACCTGTTCTTACTTTTTCTTAGAGTATCTTTTCTTAAAAAAGTACTTTTTCTTAGAGTATTTTTTCTTCAAAAATTTCCTTTCATAGGGTACCTTTTCTTAACAAAATAGTTTTTCTTAGAGTGCCTTTTCTTCAAAAAGTGACTTTTTCAAAAGGCAGATTTTCTAAAAAAAATTACCTTTTCCTATCAGAAGAAGTCATTTTTAAAAAAAGTACCTTTTTCAAAGAAAACACAACTTTCTTAATAACTATAGTTTTAAAAAAGTTCTGAAAAATAGTTCTAAAAAGTCGTTTTTTAAATTCCTATTGATAAAAAGTACATTTGATACAAAAAAACACTTTTTTTTAAAAAAAAGTCTTTCTAACAAAAAAATTAACTTTTTTTTAAAAATTTTTTTTATAGAAAGGGGCATTTATAAGAAAAGGTACTTTTTGATAAAAAGTACTTTTTGATAAAAAGTACTTTTTATAAAAAAGTTTACTTTTTGTTAAAAATACATTTTTATTAATTACGTTTTGTTCTCAAAATATATATTTAAAATAAAATACCTTTCATTAAAAAGTACCTTTTCTCAAAAGAATGCCTTTTTGTAGAAGTGCCCTTTTCCCAAAAAAAAAAATACCGTTTCAAGCTAACCAATTTAATATAAGTGCTCAAAATTTATATTTTCTCATATCAAGTTGTCAAATTTAATCATTACATACGATACATTAAATAGTTTTTAATGTCATTTGTTATTTTTTTTTTTTTTTTTTTTTTTTTGTAATTAGTTTAATTATCATTAAATAAAATCCAGACGTGTTTGTATTTGTAAGTTGTTAATAATACAAGCACAGACGACAATCACATTTGTGTGCAGACATTTGGAAAGTAAATTAGTTTAATTTATATATATATTTGTTCATTACACACTATACATACATACATTCACTCGTAAATATTTTGCTGTGGTGCAGACATACACAAACAATTATATTTTGATTCATTTTATTAAGCAAATATAATTTCGTTGTACTTTAACAATACAAATCATAGCGAAAATAAAGCGAGACAACATGAAAAATAGTAAAAAAAAAAACTGATAGAGAGTAAAAATTAACTTTAGCCTAAAGTATCTATAGTTTAAATCGAAATAGTGAATAAGTATTAAAGAAAGAAATTTAATTTTGTTAATTTTTCGTAGCACCTTTAATTAAGGAAAGTTTGTCCGTGAAGATAAGAAAAACAACCAATACTTTTTGGTTTAAATACTTTTTAAAGATTTTTGCTCAAACTTAACAAAATTTTATTTGGTTGTCATACCTCCATTTTTCCTTTACCTTGTATTGAATATCTGAATATTTATATCCCATTAGCATTTTGACTTCAGTTTCAATAGCTTTTTAACCCTAAAAACTATTAAACAATTTGTAATTATCATTTCTCATGTTCTTCGCAATCATTTTATTGAATGAAAAAAAAAAACTTTTCCAAAACTATTTCCCAAAAGAAAAAATTTATACACAGTTTTGAAGTGATTGTAAAAAGTTTTAAAGTGTAACAAATTGGAAGGAGTCATATTAAAATAAAACTCTGTTAGAACAAATAGGTTTCTTTATAAAAAAAACATTTAAATATTTTCATTACTCCATTTTTACTTCCGTGCTGCCAGTAGGTTTAATTTTTCTAAAATTAGTTTAAAACGGAAGAAGTGTTTTTTTTTTTTTGTACTTTCAGTTTTCTTTGAAAGTTGAAGTGCAAATGTTTGTAAGATGTTCATTCCAGCTGAAATGTGTTAATGTATGACTTTGTTGTGTATAGAAGGAATGAAAGTATAAAAGGAAAAGCCTTGTAATTGGTTATAAGTTAAAACTTTAAGCATGAACATATACATATACACACTCATACACATATACATACGCACATTTTAGAAGAAACATTCAAAGGCATACGATTCAAACAGCCTGAGCGGCAATTAAACATCATTGCAATGTAAGCTTTTACACGCACACACACACGCACACATATATACACATTTAAACGCTTGACGGGAGCTCGCAATGTGTTTGAAAGTCTAAGATGAAATAAAAACTATAAAAACGCCGTTAAACGTAGCGAAAAAAATCATTAAGTTGCAAAAATGTTGTCACACAAATGAACGTAACAGTAAATTGCTACAAAAAGTACCCCAACCCACACATGTAAATCCATAAAATACTGGCGAAAAAATCGCTTATAAAGATTAAGTAAAGAACAACCTTCGAACATTTTACTTGTTCTCTAACTGGAAAGGTCTTTTGGCATGCGCTGATAGACGACACAAAACTAAACGACTCTTAACGGTAAACTATATTGATTATTGTAGAACTTTAAGCTGATCTAAAGAATTTTTGGGAATTTTTCAAATAAATTTTATCCAAAAATACGTAAAAATCAAGTAAGTAATTATAGTCGGTCTAGATCGACTATGCTATACCCAAGATAGAGAATTGGTCTTGTGTCCAATTAGTATAGTTTTAAGTAATTTCTTTGCCTGTAGATCAGAAAAATTCCTATCGGATGCTATACTTATATGGAGACTTGGTCGAGAAACGGATCGATCCTGATCATATTTGATAGTCACTTATTTTATGAAAAAAAAAAAAACATAAAAACCAAATTTTAAAGAAATTTCTTCAATATTTTTATTTTTGATGGATATAAGTGAAGATCGGGAAGCAGCTTTGCAAGGGCGCTATGACTAAGAATTGTCCTATAGTATTTATTTTTATACAACTGATTAATCGATTTTATAAAAACACACAGGCCCAACTTGACCAAGATCTATATGATATTTTAGATCTTGTGCCAATTTAAGTCTATCCCCTATGGATTCTATATGGGGACTAGGTCTGAACATGCACCGATTATCACCAATTTCAATAGCGTCTGTCCTATGGCCGTTAAAAGTTACATGCCATATTTCGTCAAAAGGCGTTGATATTTGCCACCTCTAGTTGAATTACAAAGTAGACATTGACACAGATGGAAGGACAGACGCACACACGAGTGCCCGGACATCGCTAAATCGAGTTGGGAAGGGATTCTGAGTCGATTTATATAATAAAATATTTTTGGTATTTACAAACATCAGCACAAAGTCCTTATAACCTAACCACATAATAGTAAAAAATATAAAAATTACACTCGGTACGTAATTTCTTCAAAATCACCTAATCTTAGCACTACAGACAATCGAAGGGAGCTATTACTAAAACTCCTCACATCTGAGAAATTTAAAAGAAAAATATGGCAACTTCAAGGGGAGGCTAAAAAATCATTTCAAAACTATTTTTATTTTTTAGCATAGTCTCCTTTTAGCTCCAAATACTATGATTTATAAATCCTTTCAAAAAGGATTTAGTTTCAGCGATTACCTCATAGTTGGAGCGAAGCCATTTCGCCGAGCCATTTTTAGGCTTGGATATATTGAATATTCGATATTGGTTAAATCTGTGTAATAATGAAGATCGTGATGTAATTTGTAGCGCAATTCATTTTTCTTTCATATTGTATCATATTTACTTATTTATTTATTCATACTAGCAGATCCAGCGCTCGAAATTCCAGTGCAGTTTCTAGGTAGATTTATTTTTCAACTTAGCTAATTCACAAACCAACATTTTTATGGTTTATTATTATTGTGAATGAAGATAACAAACTCATTAACAAACACATTAAAAATTTAACAAAACACACATAGCATATGTATAACTTTATGTATGTGTTAGTAGCAACTTTAAATGCAATTTACTCAAAATAAAGGAAAAAACTTAAAAATCTGTAAATCTGGTGAACAGCTAAAAAGAAATACCTTTTAAATAACATACGCTTGGTCAAAATCGGGATAAAACGGTAGAACAAAACATTGGTCACAAGAAATCGCCTGGCCTATTAATATTATATATAAAGAATATTTATTTCTATAGCCTAAATTGACAAGAACATTTTAAAATACCGCTAGTAAACCTTGTTTAACCTTCATCTCACCCTCAAAAAAACTTACGTTGTTAACCCTCGTGTGTCGTTTTCCACACATACGGGATGTCTACATATTTTGCACTAGCAACATATTATTCAAAATCATGATTTTCCATCCATAACTTATATTTTTATATTTTGAAACCTGTTACATAAAATTAGTTTCTCTTCAACACATTTTTAACAAATATCACGGTTATTAGTATGATTACATACACCTTTTTGGCAGAAACAGCTCATCGGTTTATATACATTGTTCTTAGTTTTCGACATCTCGTAATATCATATGTGACATGTAGCCTTTCCTTTGATTCTCGGAGGAATACATTTTGATCTTTTTGGAGGAATGTCGAATGACACTGATGAGTGCTCTCCAGATCCTGAAGGTTGATGAAACGATGAAGATGTAGACTGGGTTGTTGAGCAACTGGGCTCCCCCACTGATTCATTTTGTAAATTGACTTTCAAGAGATATTCCAAACTTACACAAGAAAACCCGTCTCTTTGTTTGTTTGCCAATTTGGGTTCACATCTTTGAATATAATCAACGCGTTTAGAGCTGAGACATCGATCATATTTGTGAAAACTGTTAACAGCCATCGATTAGTCTTTCTTTAGAACTATAACAAGACAACATTTGCCAAATGTATCCATGCCACCTATAATAGGTAGTGATCAATGAAATAAAAATTAAAATATAAATCATTGAAACGAATTCTTGGTTTTAGTATAATATTGACTGATTATTGACGGCTTTTTTCCATAAGATTCTACATTATTCGAGGCATGTATGGTGCTATGCAGTATTACACAATTTTCTTTTCTATCGATATATGATACGAGTGTTGTGTTTTCGGTAAATGAAAATTTTGAATGGAACAATGGAACTTTTTTGCATTCCAAAAGTTTTGGTGGCCATTGTTAGCGCTTGGTATAACAACTTTTGACCAAGTTCGTAAAATGGGAAAAAGTTGTCCGTTGTTATGTTATGACTCTTCTCTCTGCGAACAAAATTCGAAGCCACACATTCACCCTGATTTTTTCAGCTTAACCACAAACTGGTTGACCCAATTATGGTTGAATTTTTCAAACGTAATAAATTCAGAGCAAACTAACAGCCACATCGTATAGGCTTAGAAGAGATATATTGTCGAAACTTGCATCTTCTACGAAAACCTAGCAATTGCTCGTCAACAGTAACATGTTAAGATGAATTACAACAATCAGCTAAGAGTTCAGAACATTTGTAGAATATTTCACGAATTGCAGCAAATTTGTCCGTAAAGCTTCTTTGATTTCTGCTTATAATGTTATCGAACCGAACAACACTATTCATGTATTGAAATGCCTCCTTCGACAATATAGCTCTAACTATGGGACGTCCATATTCACCATCAAATAAATTCAACATTGTCTCATTCTTTCATCTAAATTATTACAATTATATCTAAAACATTAGATTTGTTAGAAACATAGACCTGTAAAGTTCACCCAAAATAGGAACAGCGATATATGCATGTAACATATTTGAGTCGATTTCGGTATAGCTGTCACAGCATTGTTCCTTTGCATATGCATTTGATCACTTCAGAATAACATTATCAATTGTCTATATTGTATAATAGGTATACAGTTTGTCAGAACTTCAACAGGAATGGACACTTGCCGGAAAAAAATTATGTTCCTAGTGCAAAATATATATAAATTACATATGTGTGGAAAACCACACACCAGGGTAAGCAACGTCACTTTTTAAATATCTCGCTGCAAAAATATATTTTTGAATCAATTAATGTGTTTTCTGTACAAAATTAATGTGACAGGAAAAATCAAGAAGTTTCATGAACATCGCTTAATTATTATTTTTTTTATGTACAAAATATTTTTATATTGTGTGGTTTTCCACACAAGGGTGAGATGAAGGTTAAACACCCTCAGCACGGCTTGAAGATTTCATGTAATAAGGGCTCCAAAACAATAGAACAATCTTCGAGTTTACTAGCAACCAATGACGTAAATAAGAATTTGGATGTGAAAGAATCTCTATTTATGAAGCCAAGCATAATATAAGCTTTCGAAACAATGGAAGCAATATAGGATGGGATCAGCGAGTGTAAGAAACAACACAATACTTATCACTACACAACTTTGATAATTTGATTTAGTCGTTCTGCAATTTTATGGAATCAACCACATTTGATACTATAGCAAATAATTTCATATCATCGGCAAATAACAGACATTTTGAAAACTTTAAAACAGATGAAAGATCATTAATAAAGATAACAAATAGCAGCGGTCCAATATATGTGCCCTGTGGAATACCAGAGTAAGCATTAATGTGAAATTTCGAATAATAATTTCCAAAAGAGACTTTCATTTTTTTTTTAATTAAAAAGTTTTTAAAAAATAATTGTATATTATGAGGAAATCCAAATGTAGAAATTTTATTTAATAAAATACCATGATTTACTGTATAAAATGCTTTCGCAAAATCCGTATAAACAATATCTAATTGAGATCTCAGCTCCATGGCACTTTATATTTTATGAGTTACCAAGGTTAATTCGTAGTGCCAGGCATAAAACCATGTTGGCAAATTGAAATAAAATCTTTGACAAAGCTTTCTTTGATAATTGAGTCGAAAAATATTTCTATTGTACATTGCTTTACAATTGCTATATAGTTTGTAACTTGGCTACGATCAATAATAACAAAATTCTTATACGATCTGTAATCTGGTGTAATGGTTGAAAATCAAATACTGTTTAAAAAAAATATGCAAATAAATGACAGGATTCTGTATTACCATCAGATGACAAAATACCGAAGAACGTTTGGAAATGTCATTATCATCTACTTTGCTAATTACGAAATGCCAAAAAGCTGAAGAATTTGGTTTAATTTTATTTTCGATATCAAAAATATATTGTTTGTATAGGAAACTTCGAAAGAAATTATATTCGTTTCGAACTAATGTAAAATAAGCACGATCTTCATCACTTCTCAATATCGGGCTCATTTGTCTGGGGGTGAGAAATTTCAAGTCAGGGTGAAAATACTAGAACAGAGTGGTAAAATCTCCAAAGGGTTTGGAGTTTTCAGCACAAACTTAACCCATTGATGTTTTCTTATTTCATTCTTCATCATAATTGTAGCTAAGGCTTAAATAAGTAATTCTTAGCAATATATCCATACAAAATATAGAATAACAGTATACGATACGCTTAGAAAAAGGGTTTTAGGTACAACTAATTGAATATAGAAAAAATCATAAAGCAAATTTGAGTGAAATTGTTATTTTTTCGCCTGCAGATATAAAAATCCTGCCCATATTTGGTAAAATCAAACTAAATAGTTTTTTTTAAATACTAATAAATGGTTGTAATAGATACACACAAACCAAATTTGACCGATGTCTTATGGCAATATAAGTCGACTTCATGGGGGTCATTTGTGTGAGGACTAGGCTTGAACAAAAACCGATTTTGAAAACTCTCAATAGCGTTTATTCTATGGCCGATAGAAGCATGTGTATCCAGCTTAAAATATATTCGAATTTAATGTATCCATTTTTACGACATGTAGTCTGATTACAAAGTTTATATGGCCACACAGATGGACACACGGACAGACGGACGGACAGACACACGGACATTGATAAATCGATTCAGAATTAAAGATGGGTTTAGGTCAAATATGTTTGCTAGTTACAAACATCACACAAATCATTATGTCCTGACCACATATTGGTGTGGACTATAGATACTGGGGGAAAATCCACGCATTCGATATCGAGTAAAATCAATCGAATTTCCATATATTGGTTTATTATTTAAAAAAGACGGACAATCGTCAGAATTCGTTCCACTTTTATTATTAACTATGGACCATAACTCGTTAGCTGTGACAGAGTAGAATTACTCTTGGTATTTTATTTTGGAAAATAAAAAAACAAGTAAGGAAATTATAGTCGGTCTAGACCGACTATACGATACCCTATACCATGCGTTTAGAGACCCTATCTCTCAGGCCCAACTAACTGGATGTAGAAAATAAGCATGAACCAAATTTGAGTGGGATTTTTATTAATTTTTTCGGCTGCAGATATGAAAAACTTCATATCGGATATGGGGACTAGGCCCAAAAATGGACCGATCCTGACCATGTATGGTAAAGTCTCTTGTATTTTGCAAAAATATATACAAACAAAATTTGAGAAGAATCAGTGCAATATTTTTTTTTTTTTTTTTATAGATTTAAGTGTAGATCGGGAAGCAGCTCTATATGGGGCCTATGACTAAGAGTTGTCCAATAGGGATCGTTTTTGGACTACTGATTAATGGATGTAATATATACATACAAACCCAATTTGACTAAGATTTGTATGATAATTTGGATCTTATGGCAATATATGTTGATTTCATAGGGGTCATTTGTATGGGGGCTAGGTCTGAACAGAGACCGATTCTCGCCAATTTCAATAGCGTTCATCCCTTGGCCGATAAAAGATTAAATACCAAATTTCATCAAAATATATTCATATTTGCGACCTGCAGTTTGATTATAAGCTTTACATGGACACACAGACGGACGGACGGACGGACGGACATCGTTAAATCGAATCAGATAGTGATTCTGATTCGATCGGTATAATTAAAGATGGGTGTAGATCAAATATTTTTGGTTGTTACAAACAGCAGCACAAAGTCATTATACCCAAACCACATAGTGGTATGGGGTATAATAATTTCAATCGAAAATTTCGATAACGAATGCGACGATTCGACCCCTGATGTATACATAGTATATTTCATTTACTATTAAAAGTATCACTCATACGTATACATCTCTATAATCTACTAATATCTATAATATTAATAGGCTTGGCGATTTCTTGTGACCGATGTTTTGTTCTACCGTTTTATCCCGATTTTGACCAAACGTATATTATATGAAAGGTATTTCTTTTTAGACGTTTTGCAGATTTACAGATTTTTAAATCTTTTCCTTCATTTTGAGTAAATTGCATTTAAAGTTGCTACTAACACATACATAAAATTATACAATGCTATGTGTGTATTTATTAAATTTGTTAATGTGTTTGTAATAAAAGTGAGTTTATTTTTTGTGTTGATTTGCGAATTGGCTATAATTGATTAGCATACTTTTAGGGTCTTTATTTAATGAAAAAATAAAATTTCCTTGAATTTACACTCGAATTTCGAGGCCTGGAATCTGCTAGTATAATACTAATAGGCTAGGCGATTTCTTGTGACCGATGTTTTGTTGTGCCGTTTTATCCCGACTTTGACCAAACGTATATTATTTGAAAGGTGTTTCCTTTTAGCCGTTTTACAGATTTTTTTAATTTTTTCCTTTATTTTGAGTAAATTGCATTTAAAGTTGCTACTAATACAAAAATTATACATGTACTATGCGTGTTTTATTAAATTTGTTAATATGTTTGATAATAAGTATGTTGTCTTCATTCTCAATAATAATAAACCATAATAGTGTTGGTTTGTGAATTGGCTAAGTTGAAAAATAAAGCTGCCTAGAAATTGCACTCGAATTTCGAGCGCTGGAATTTGCTAGTAAATTATAATCAAACGACTTGAATGTATCATTCAACATAAATGATTACAAAAAATTAAAATTTTTTGAAGATTTCATTTAGCTCTTTGCTGAAGAATGATATGACAAATCATGAATGGTTCTTGAGTTATAACTGAAAAACTAAGCAAATAATCATAGAGATAAGGAACAAATATAAAAGGTAATAAAAAAAGTTTGGACTGAAAATGTGGTTTTACTATACTGGCCTATAGTTTCACCCTGAGTTAGAATTTATCACCCCCTTAAATGGCTGTTGCATTGTAGCATTAAATAGAAGTCTCCTAAATTCGATCCTGAACTACGGCACTTTTTCATAACTAAATTCTTATCCAATGAAACCATGTATTGTGCTCCTATATTATTATTAAATTATTAATCAATAGGATCCCCAATTGTGGTACTATTTGATGATCAAGTTTATGCTCAATATAATTCTGAATTGTGCTACCTTTTCACAAAACTTATTGCAGTTTAACGCTACTTTTTTGGCCAAGATATTAATGCAACTCTGAAAAGTGGTACTATATCATGACTAAATTATTAATCAATAGATCCCGGAATTGTGAAAAATTATTAAAGCTATCAAAAATAAACAGTTAATAAATAAAATAAAATATTATTAAATTAAATCAAGTTAGATATTCAAATTAAAAATTATTATTAAATATTTAAATTAGAAACTATTGTCATCTATCACTTTAAAATATATACATTATCAAAAAATCTGAATTTTATTCTGAAACATTCTGAACAACTTCGACAAAGAATGTCCTTCAAAAAAATTTTGCACAGTTTTATTATTAAAGGAAACCCAATTGCTGGATTAATTCAATATTTTAAGGCCGAATATACGAGTTGTATTATTGAAACTAAATAATTTCACTTCTAATACCAAATCAAATACTGAAACTATTGCAAAACGAAGTTGGGATAACAATTTTCTATTCTGTTACTTCAGAAGCCCAATTTATACTTTTTTTTAAATTTTCTTTAAATTATTAGCAAAACTTTGGCCGTTCTATTTCTTAGGTATGAGACGCTAAAGTTGACAAGAAAAAACTCATAAAACTAAACAGTTTTACTGACACATTACAATTTTGCCATTACAAAATAGATGCCGTTTAAAAAGTGTTATGCAATCAAACATTTCATATGTAGGCGAGGCTAAAAGCATTTAGAAGACAACAATTTATTTTGTAATTAACATTGTAGAATTTTTTCACAAATAAATATGTACTCATATGTCGAACTAACTTTCAGTAGCTCTTTACATATGCTCCATTCACTAGTGGTAGCTTAAGCATTCCAGAATTTCATGAAGACAAACATGTCCAACAACCCTTTCCTAGTATTCTTTGTGTAAGTTTAAAACCACAAGTTAACCTTATACGAGTACAATGTAAAGCCTGCCAGTAATTATAATGTTGCACAAACCCCCCATTAAAGCTTCCCTTAGAAGTTGTAGGAGGGAGAAAGAGGATGATGAAAGTGAAAAAGGTGGATGGTATGAGTGAAAACCGTGTTAAGTCACCACTTTGTGGTCTTTTGGAATATAAAAAAATATATAAAAAAAAAAATCAACAATTGTAAAGAAAAAACGAATAAACCAGTTGAATTGCATTCAACCGCAAATTTATTGTTAAACGAAACGTGCACGCGAAACGGTGAAAAATAGTACACACAGACGCACACACATACACACACATGTAGCAGACAGTGGTTTGGCTAAATGATATTCTTGTAGAGAGCAAGAGCAAATTTAATGAAAATTTCATGATTCTAATGAAAATTTAATTAATTTAATTAAAAAAACTAAATTTCTAAAGCTGTCATGGACTTAATGAAATATTCATTAAAATAACGAACCCTTTATTAAATATATGAATATGATCAAGAATATACGAAACATTTTAAATCAGCCAATGAAACTGTTGTTAACGATTATGCCACATGAAATGTTTTATAGAAACTATTAAAAATATCATACATACTATGAAATGTTTCACAATATTGTATGATAAAATTAATAATTTTAATGAAAACTTCCATTGGCTGAAATTAAATGATAATTTTTTAAAAGTTTAAATGTAGTTATAAAAAATTTCATAATTTTGATCAAAACTTTCAATGGCTAAAAGTTTATGAAAAATATACTAGTTTTTAGTCGAAATTATATGAAATCTTTCATAATTTAATATAAATAAAATTCACAATTTCAGTGAAAAAAAAATTTTTTTCCTGAAACTAAGTGAAAAATGTTTAAATGTTTAATAGCAATTATGAAAATATGAAAAATTTACTGAAATTAAGCGGAAACTTTAAAGAAATTCATAAATATTATGAAATCTTTCATAATATTCTATAAAAAGGTTCATAATTTTAATGAAATGCTTCATAATTTTATATGAACATATATAAAAATTTAAATGAAATTGGCTTAATTGTAATGAAAAAATTATGAAGTTTTTATTGCTATGAAAAATTTCATAAAACCTATGAAATGTTTCGAAAAATCTCTTAATGAAAATTCATAATATTAACGAATAGTTTTATTGACTGAAATTTAATGAAAAATTTCGAATGTTAATATTAAAAATTTCATAAGATCTCTGATATATTTTATTATTTTATTGTCAAAAAATTCATAATTTTAATGAAAAGTTTCATTAGCTGAAATTAAATGAACACACTTTAATTTTCATTCAATATTTATTGAAAAATGCATAAAAGCTGTGAAATTTTTTATTATTTAACATATTAAAATTTCATAGTTTTAATGAAGAGTTTCAGCGGGTGAAATTATAGAAAAACATTTTAATTTTCTTTAAATTTATAAGAAAAAATACGTAAAAACTATGAAATATTTCATAATATTCTATAAAAAATTAAAATTTTAATGTTTTATAGAATTTATGAAAAAATTCAAATCTTTAATGAAAAGTTGTGTTGTTGTATTGTATTGTATAAAAAGTTTCATTGGCTAAAATTAAATGAAAACATAAAGATTTTAATTTAATATTTATGGAAAATTGCCTGACGGCTATGAAATATTTGCTAATACTGTATTAAAAATTTTTAATTTTAACTAAAAGTTTCATTGATCGAAATTTATGAAAAAATTTCAAATATTTAAAAACTAAAAATTAAAAACTAAAAATTAAAAATTAACAATTAAAAATTAAAAATTAAAAATTAAAAATTAAAAATTAAAAATTAAAAATTAAAAATTAAAAATTAAAAATTAAAAATTAAAAATTAATAATTAAAAATTAAAAATTAAAAATTAAAAATTAAAAATTAAAAATTAAAAATTAAAAATTAAAAATTAAAAATTAAAAATTAAAAATTAAAAATTAAAAATTAAAAATTAAAAATTAAAAATTAAAAATTAAAAATTAAAAATTAAAAATTAAAAATTAAAAATTGAAAATTAAAAATTAAAAATTAAAAATTAAAAATTAAAAATTAAAAATTAAAAATTAAAAATTAAAAATTAAAAATTAAAAATTAAAAATTAAAAATTAAAAATTAAAAATTAAAAATTAAAAATTAAAAATTAAAAATTAAAAATTAAAAATTAAAAATTAAAAATTAAAAATTAAAAATTAAAAATTAAAAATTAAAAATTAAAAATTAAAAATTAAAAATTAAAAATTAAAAATTAAAAATTAAAAATTAAAAATTAAAAATTAAAAATTAAAAATTAAAAATTAAAAATTAAAAATTAAAAATTAAAAATTAAAAATTAAAAATTAAAAATTAAAAATTAAAAATTAAAAATTAAAAATTAAAAATTAAAAATTAAAAATTAAAAATTAAAAATTAAAAATTAAAAATTAAAAATTAAAAATTAAAAATTAAAAATTAAAAATTAAAAATTAAAAATTAAAAATTAAAAATTAAAAATTAAAAATTAAAAATTAAAAATTAAAAATAAAAAATTAAAAATTAAAAATTAAAAATTAAAAATTAAAAATTAAAAATTAAAAATTAAAAATCAAAAATTAAAAATTAAAAATTAAAAATTAAAAATTAAAAATTAAAAATTAAAAATTAAAAATTAAAAATTAAAAATTAAAAATTAAAAATTAAAAATTAAAAATTAAAAATTAAAAATTAAAAATTAAAAATTAAAAATTAAAAATTAAAAATTAAAAATTAAAAATTAAAAATTAAAAATTAAAAATTAAAAATTAAAAATTAAAAATTAAAAATTAAAAATTAAAAATTAAAAATTAAAAATTAAAAATTAAAAATTAAAAATTAAAAACAAAAAATTAAAAATGAAAAATAAAAAACGAAAAATTAAAAATTAACCGGTTGAAATTATAAGTAATAAAAAAATTTTTATGTTAGCAGAGCCCCTGCAGTTGATTGCTAAAAGTGATACATAGATGACGCTTTCTGTTGGATTTTAAAAAAGTGCCATAAAAAATCTTTAATTACTAGATGTTTACAGATCTCCCCTGTGATCGGACCCACACGATCTTTTTGGAGTAATGCCCATTAGAAGTTGCTACTAACACATACATAAAATTATACAATGCTGTGTGCTGTGTGTGTGTGTTTATTAAATTTGTTAATGTGTTTGCAAATAGAAAAATAATTTTGGACATAAACCAATAACAACAATAAAGTGGTGAATTGTGAATTGGCTGAAATTGATTAGCATACATTTAGGGTCTTATAAAAAATTTATTAAATAAAAAATTTCCTACAATTTGCAGTCGAATTTCGAGGGCTGGCATCTGCTGGTTATTATATGAAATGGTCTGTCAATCAGTCGGGCCATAAATGCATAGCCAAAACATAAGCCACAACTGGTTAATTAAGCAAATATTTCGAATTAAACCAACGGATTACACCTTACTTAGCTGTTTATAATATTCAAAGACTTCTTTGTATTGATGTTACGCCCTTAATCTTTAACATACATCCCAACCACTGTCTGTTGAATTCACAAGGCCCTGTGGAAAAGTAAAAGATGGCAACTCAAGTAATTTGTTGAAATTTTATTAAAGAGCAACTAATTGATGACATTGAGGTTACCTGCTATGAAAAACCGCATAGTAAAAACAGCAACCAACCATAGCAACCAACAAAACCCAACCAACTAAATTAACATCAAGTCAAGACTTACGACCTTTTTTTACACTCCCATAAGCACACAAAAATTTCACGAAAATTCCACATTAACTTCAACACCTATACTTAACTTGCATATACTTAAACATACTTATAATTTAACATTAAATAATTAATTTTCATGTAATTATTTTGTGCATTACTCTAAAGTACCATTAATGAGCATCATTAAATTGAAT